>JASDQU010308548.1:1604-13305 GCA_032191745.1 Picea mariana
CTCCTTGTGACTCACATCAACATATTCACATTTGACAATTTATGTCATGATATTTGAAATTATTTTCAAAAAATATTACTCATATATCCAAAAATAAATCATGTTTTCCAAAGATTCCTGAAGTCAACTATCATCAACAATAGATAAAATAAAATCTCAAAATCCATATTTCCCACTCTGTTGTGCAATCTTTCCTTGATTAATGTTGTCACCCTTCGATTTTCCTGAATTTGCCTTTGGCTGCGATGAGCCTTTATGCCTAATATTGATGATCACATGAGAACAATCATGCCTCAAATGCATCCGGGAAGACAGGGATTTGTCAGATCCATTGGAGGATGAGGAAGGGGAAGCAGTGGCTTTTCCTTTGTCAAGGGCATGGTGGACCTCAATTTTCAACCTTTTTCTAGCATGAGAGGACTGCATTGGTGAGTGGGGGGCATCTTGGGCAATGGAGTTAATAGGTGGAGGAGCAGGTAGGGATAAATTAGGCCAACCACAATGTTGGGAGACTGTCGGGTGGAAAATCTCTTGCCATCCATCATTTTCAAGAACCTCGGGTTGCAACAAGACGTGAGGAGGCACCGGGATACCAGGGGCTTGCAGGACTTGGAAAGGAGGCCTTTCAGGCCTATGTTGGACCACTCCTTGCCCAATCCAATTGAAAAATCTAGCCTGAAACAACTAGACAAGCTCTAGTGAGTCATCATCAAAATGTATGGAGAACCTTGGCCTTCTTGGGCCTCTATTCTAGTTACCTCTCCCTCGATTTCCTCGTCCATGGATACCTCGGCTGAAAAAACTCATTCCTGCATGCATGATTGATTATCAAATAGCCTTTTAAATAACCATACATGGAAACTCTTAAAACTATGAAATATATTTGGCTCAACAATGTATCAGACTCATGCAATCCAATCCATACAAAGTGTTTAACTGTTTATCAATGAGTAGGGGGTGAATAAAGGGTCCTGGGATAAGTGAGGGGTTTGTATTGATCAAAACATGATATGATGAGGGGGGGCGGGATACGGTTACTACTCAAAGACAACAACAGTCAACTGCAAACCAAATAAAACAACATTGTAATTCAACCAAGACACTGCTACTTCCAACTGCTTCAACACGGAATTTTTCTTGACTGTAATCAATATTAGAACAGGGAGTGAAAAATGAATGTGGGAAGGCGATGGGGTTGTAATTAGAGAAAAGAAAAATAATGGTGGGGAATGAGAGCGGTTATTGTTCATAAAATTAATCAAGTGATCCATAAACCATTTTGTAAAAAAAAAAGAAACACCTCAACCAAATGACCAGTGAGACCCAAAACAATTACTGTGTAAAGTTCAAACAATTATGTGCATTAACTTGTTCATTGTTTGAAATCAAATACTTAAGACAGTGTCATCAACAAGATAGTATGTGTTGGCACCAGGTCGAAGTGGAAAGAAGGATGATGATGGGAAAGAAAGCATGCATAAATGGAAGTAACAGCTGGAACGTAACACAGCACACGAGCATGGAAGAAAGCATGCACAAGGAAAGCGACAGCTGGAGGAAGAACAGAACACTCACATGGGAGGAAAACCTAACGTCGGTAGGGTTATGATTTTGGTAATACATTGTAAATGGCTGAAGAGGATGATATATATAAATAGATATACGTAGGTATCATATAGAGGTTGGTTCACTTTTTGTATTAGTTCAGCTTTTGTAATATTCCATCACAATATGTATGAGTTGATGCGTTATGTAATATTGTTATGAACCATTTTTGTAAGTTGATTGAGCTAAGAATAGAGGAGAGAAGGAAGATCTGAGGATTATATTGCAGGTTGTGGAGCCTGATGCGATCTAGTTCGCCCCATACAAAACTTACCAGTCTGAGGAGAACTGTAAGCGTGCAGCGCTGGAGATGCAGAACTACCATAATAAAATAGCCAAGAGCCAAATCTTTGTGGACGTAGCCCAGGAGGGGGTGAACCATGGTAATATTTGTGTAATGTGATGAATGCATGTCTATCTTTGTTTTCTTTCAACAGTTCATTGTTATGCTTAATGAATGAGTTAATACATTGTTATGAGATACGATTGTGTTGTTCGGGAATTAAACCATGAGAGATAAATACACACCTGTGAATAATAGTATATTGCAATCACAATTCATAGTATATGGATCTGATTAATAAACCCCTATCTCATACTCAATCCTAGGTTGTAAACACCTGAGTCTTGCAGCCACACATTTAAAGCTATCTCGGGTGAGATTGTGCAATGCACTCTGTGTACTATGTTGCCTTCTAGTTTACCAGGAGGGCCGATAGTTTTAGAGGCTTTGTTGGAAACCCAAAAGACATGAAACCTGGGTCAATAACTCAGACGGTAGAGGAGAGTAGATAACCAACAAATGGTTTTGTTTTCGTGTTAATAGGAACAAGAGAGGAGTAAGTAGATGAGATAGATTGAATGAGAAAAGAATGAGTGAAACAAGAAGAGAAATGAGCCATTAGAAGGGAATGGTGAGACCTTGGAACCCCATGAAAGAAGAAATTGAAGGCTGGTTGAGAACCAAAGAGCTAGAGTTTGCACAGCAAGACAATAGAAACCCTAGAATCACACCTCGCAGATATCTGGACAAATATGTGTTTATTGATTTACACGAAGTCTTTTTCTGTGATTTTCCGCATCTACTCCATGAGTGGATACTACGGTTGAAGGATAACTACACGACGAATTGGATTCGACAACTAGATTGGACCCCAGTACAGATTGAACAGTTACAGCAAGTGAACAATAAATTCACCCACGCAGTAGACTTTTGGCTTTACAGTATTGTGGCAGGTTTCATCACCGAATTTGTAGTTGACACAGTGAAATCATACAGCGCAGCAGAGCAAGAATTTCTACGTGTACCTCGAGGAAGGTACATTCAATTCTTGTATGCTTCTATTAAGATACTGCTACATAACAAAGGTGTAATGACAATGGAATCAGATAACTAAAATTCCCTGCGTGCATGGGGGAAGGGGGGAAACAATGACAGAGAGAGGATAAATGGAAGGAGGTAAGGATAAAGGCAAGAAGGAGGAGGAACCCTTGGACCTGATCACAACGGATGATGACCATCTCAAGTGGATCTTGGCGTCATCAGGAACGACGTGTAGTAGAGTACCCTACCAATATAAGGTGAATACCAAGAAGAGAGTCATAGCCGTGAGGGAAGGCTTGGAGAGCGATGAGGAAGAGGTAGAGGATCTCTGATCTATGGAGTAGATTGAGGAAATATTGCACACAACATATGAGAGGAAGACGAGAGGCCCAAGAATGGGAGGAGAAGGCATACATCCTATCCATATTAATGTCAGTGTGTAACCCATAAACCCATGTGCAACTAATACACCAAAGAGAACATCACCGTTTAGAAAATCGAAGTTCGGAGGAAGTCTGACAGCAAGAAGCACATCTACACTAGGAGCAACAACCGGAGGAGTCAGTTCAGGCAGCACTAGTCAAGTATCTACACCGCGCGGAGCACTAGTCAAGTATCTACACCGTTCAGAATGGCAAGACACAATCCCACTATCAGATTACCAAAATTTTGAGGAGAAGCAGCAGAAGACCCCGAGAAACATTTGTTAATTTTTACAAAGATCTGGGAGGCAAAGAAAATCACTGATGAAGATACCAAACTCGCACAGCTAGCGATTACGCTAAGAGACCGTGCACTAGACTAGTACATGAGTCTAGACATAAACAGTGCCCCTAAGACAACAAGGACACTGGCAGACATTAAGAAGCTATTGATTAATGAGTTCCAGAAGCCGAGCTCAGAGGATTAGTACATGAACGAGATGATCGAAATAAGCCAAAAACCATAGGAATCTGTATAGGAGATTGATCAGAGATTCAAGCAACTGAAGGGAAAGATAAAATACCTTATGACAAAGATGCAGTATCAGCACATGTTTGTCAACTCACTACTCCCACACTTAAAATATCCCTTACGACAACATAAATTTCAGACGCAGGCAGAGGCTCTGCAGGAAGCCTTACAACTGGAAGAGAACCGGTACCAGTAGACAGACCCATCTATTGAGGAATTGAAGGAGGATTTGAAGAATCTAACATTTCAGTTGAACCAGAATAAGAACAAGGAAAAATGAGAAGTCGTTTGGTGCACCACATGTAGGACAGAAGGACACCACAAGACTGAATGCCCAACATTCGCGCAGCATATGGAAACAAGTATGCCAAATCTGCTACCACAGGGAGGATTATGGTGTGAAATATGCAAGAAACTAGGTCATGACCCTTATCACTACATGATGATGCAGAAATACCAGACAGTTCCAAAGAATTCATATTGCACCTTCTGTAAATCAGTGGGCCACGATGACAAAGATTGTAGAACTATGGATTTGATGCGAGAGAGAACATCAGATGCATATAGGGTACAGGTTGAAATGATGACTGGGCAAGCAAGGCCATATTTCAATCAAGCCCCACCTCCATACAACAGTGCATAGCAACAGTACAATACTGCACAACAACCCTACAATAACGTGCAGCCGCAGTACAACCCGGCATAGCCCCAGTATAATACCGTGCAGTACAATTAGGCACCATAGTATAACACGCTAAGAGGTGACCAAGCAGGATACCAAGGAGGAGGACGAGCCAGAGGAGGTTTCGGACGTGGTAGAGGACCAGTCACATGTCACAATTGTCAGCAACCGGGACATTATGCATGGGAATGTCCACTTCCACCAGCAACTTATATGTATTGTCGTGCATCAGACCACGATACAAAGGAATGTCTGACACAACTAGTAAATATTTAGGAAAAGAGGAACCAAAAAAATCATAATGTTCAGTGTATTTCAGCCAAAGCAAGGGATGACGGATGAAACATCAACATAGTCACTCGTGGAGGAACGAAAAAAGGCACTGACGTAGTTTGACAGGAACCAGCACAGAACCAATGGGTAAAGAAGAACATTGAACCAAGAAAGCAGTTTGACTCACCAAAAGAAAAGAAGACCTTTAAGGAAGCCAAACAAGAATTTCAGAAGGACACAACGTCGACTTCAATTGCACAACCATTCAAGGAAGCCCCAGAATATGAGATGTCGTCATCACTGGATCATACCAATGGAATGCAACCACTGGGACAATTAAGTACAATCAAAGGATTTTTACAATCATGCATGAAAGTATTAAGTGATCCTTCATCTATGAAAATATTGCAAAACATACTAGAGAAATGTAGCAACGAGATGGAAGAAAAACTAGAACCAAAAATTGCCAATCACCTACACACAAGAAGAAGAACAAGTAAGGAATTTAGACTAAATGCTAACATTGGGGATTTCAATATGGGAGACATTATACTAGACCTAGGATCTGAAGTGAATGTCCTACCAAAGAAGACATGGAAATGTATGGGAGATCCAACACTGGGATACTCAAATGTCCAATTAAAACTAGAAAATCAGCATAGAGTCCTACCAATAGGTAGACTGAAAGGAGTGACAGTAGATCTTGATGGAGTGTGCACTAAATCAGATTTTGAAGTCATTGAAATAGTAGACGAAACAACACCTTAGCCAGCATTGCTTGTTCTAGATTGGGCGTTTGAAAACCAGGCCATAATCAATTTGAAAACCAGGAAAATGACATTTGAATCCGGAGAATACAGGGTCATAGCACCACTAGATCGATCAAAAGGATAGAGGTTCGTAGAACCCACTTCCCTGGACTTATAGGATATCGTCTAGTTGTACAGAACAACGACGCGCGATGAGGATTACGTAAACCCAACTGCAAACGGGGTACTTAGTTGGTGGACCATTACTTCAGGTGCAACAGACTCAGACATTGGGTTAGAAAACTGGCAGCAGAGACTACACAAAGTATCCACATGAAGATGTGAAAGAATAGACTGCGCAATAAGATGGGTAGGCATAGAAATCAGAGAACCACCCAGTTTCCTCAAACTAAATGATTTGGAAACATTCTTGAAACAATATGAAGACGAAGTATTAGAAAACCAGTGACTGTTAGCACTTGACTTAGCACTTAAGGCCACACCCGCAAGATGGTGGGGCGCACATAAAGAGACCATCATAGACTGGTATTAATGTAAGCGACTACTACGCATAAGGTTTGGCGCAGAACAGGAATACAACAAACAGCAAAAATCGAAGGACAAGAGGCACCAGCAGAACACTTAGCGAAGTGAAAAACGTTGTGGAAAATGACGATGGTTACTATTATTTCAAGAATTTGATTTTGAAGTAATAGTTAAACCAGGAAAACTGAATGCAGGACCTAACCACATGTCCAGGGTCACAAATGGAGAAGAACCTACAAATTTAGAAGACATATTTCCGGATGCACAGTTATTCTCAGTATAGATTGCTCATGAATACTTCGCAGAGATCATCCAGTACTTAATAACAGGTACTGTGCCGCAAGAATATACCACCGCGCAAAATAAGAATCTGGTAGTCTGTGCAACCGAATATCAACTGATCACGGGACACCTATACAAGATGGGTGTAGACAACATCTTGCGAAGGTACGCGTTAGAGAATGAATGACCAAGAATTTTAGCAGAAGCCCACGAGGGAATCGTAGGAGGCCATTATGAAGGAAAAGATACCATGCAGAAGGTACTACGCGTAGGACTATGGTGGCCAACGATTCACAGGGACTCGAAAGAGTATTGCCAGAGATGTGATGTCTGTCAAAGGGTATGCAAACCTAATAGAAGGGATGAGATGCCACTACGACCACAAGTAATATTACAGGCATTTGAAAAATGAGAAAGAGACTTTGTGGGACCAATTAAACCACTAGCCAAAAGGACAAGGGAAAGATACATTATCATCACGACAGAATACCTAACAAGATGGGCGGAAGTCGCACTAGTAAAAGATTGCAACACAGAGACAGTTGCACACTTCTTGTTTGAACAAGAAATCACTATATTTGGGTGCCCAAGAGTTTTGATGAGAAACCAAAGCACACACTTCATAAATAGCACCATCCGCATGATGACTGAAGAGTTTGAATTTCATCACCAGAAGATCACACCATATCATCCACAGGCAAATGGCATAGTAGAACCATTCAACAAAATTCTAGAGAACGCATTAACAAAGATCTGTAATGTCAATAGAGATGACTGGGACCTCAAAGTACCAACAGTATTATGGGCGTATAGGACCACATGCAAAACTTTTATAGGGAACACACCATTCAAACTAGTCTATGGCCAAGAAGCAGTAGTTCCATTAGAATTTTTAGTACCCAGCTTATGCGTAGCAACTATCACACAAATAATAGAATGAGGCACAGTATAGGAAAGACTGAATCCTGGCAGGATTCCATCAACAAGTGCAAAAATCAAGAGACAAAGCTTGGCACGATCAACACATCAAGAAGAAAACGTTGAAGGAAGGAGATCTAGTACTGCTCTACGACAGCAAGTCGTTTCAGCACCGGGGAAGCTTAGAATGCATTGGTTAGGACCATATGAAGTAAAATCTATCATGGACAGAGGATTTGTATAGTTAAGAGATTTAGCAGGCGTGGACCTTAGAGGAATGATCAACGGGAGCCGACTAAAGTTGTACAAGGACAGTCGACCACCCACCGTGCAGTAGAAAAAAAAAAAATAATAAATCAAAAAGAGAACAAAAAGGAAACAAGATTAAAAATCATGCAGCACACCAGAGATAGAAAGGCCATATGATGTTTGAAACACAAATTCAGAAAAGTCACTAACAACGGTTACATACAAAGGTAAAACAAGCGGGAAACGGAAAGTCGGCAAAAGCAGTATGACAGGACAACGCTAAGCAGAATTAAAGCACAACAAGGACTGATGGGACATCACATTAAACATGCCAATGGGAGACAGAAAAGAAAACATAATGGCAAGTATGAAACCGCCATAGATGCATTGAACCCACAGTTATGATGCATGAAACGCATAATGGAGGAAGCATCCTCGACAAGCTTCGTGACAAGCCCATACAACACGGGAGCACGGGAGCAACTCATCTATTCGCGAAAGGAAATCAAAATGAGAGTAATAGTAGCTAGAATGAATAGAGGCAAAAGACCATACCAATCTTAGAATGAGTCAAAGGGATGCAAGATATGAAGAAGATATAGGCAGAAATTATCACTGCGTAGATGTAGAAACAGGAATGTCGGGCTCAAATAGAGCCATTACAGGAACGGGTAGCAGAAGTACTCACACAGGTAGAAGGAGATAAAACACAAATATCATAGACCCAGGCCGAATGTGAATGATTTCTAAGCGACAAAGTGGCAGTTTAGGTAGTAGACACCATCAAGGAGAAGACCGTGTAGGGACTGACAAAAGCAGCAGAGCTCAAGGAAAAAATCCAGATGATCACCAAGGAGATTGAAGAAGCTTAGAAGGGTTAGGTGACTTGGGATGAGTCACATGTCAGTGTTGGGGTCATGTTGGCACCAAGACGAAGTGGAAAGAAGGATGATCGTGGGAAAGAAAGCATGCAGAAACGGAAGTAACGGCTGGAAGGTAACACAGCACACGCGCATGAAAGAAAGCATGCACAAGGAAAGCGACAGCTGGAGGAAGAAAAGCATGTGTGCATGGGAGGAATACCTAACGTCGGTAGGGTTAGGGTTTTGGTAATACATTGTAAATGGTTGAAGATCCCGATATATATAAATAGAGATATGCAGGTATCATATAGAGGTTGGTTCGCTTTTTGTATTAGTTCGACTTTTGTAATATTCCATCACACAATGTACGAGATGATGCATTATGTAATAATGTTATGAACCATTTTTGTAAGTTGATTGAGCTAAGAATAGAGAAGAGAAGGAAGATCTAAGGATTAGATCGCACGCTGTGGAGCCTGGTGCGATCTAGTTCGCCTCATATAGATCTTACCAGTCTGAGGAGAACTGTAAGCGCGTGGCACTGGAGATGTAGAACTACCATAATAAAAGAGCCAAGAGACAAATATTTGTGGACGTGGCCCAAGAGGGGGTGAACCATGGTAATATCTATGTAATTTGATGAATGCATGTCTATATTTGTTTTCTTTCAGTAGTTAATTGTTATGCTTAATGAATGAGTTAATACATTGTTATGAGATATGATTGTGTTGTTCGAGAATTAAACCGCGAGATATAAATATGGACCTGTGAATAATAGTAGATTGCAATCACAATTCGTAGTATATGGATCTGACTAATAAACCCCTATCTCATACTCAACTCTAGGTTTTAAATACCTGAGTCTTACAGCCACCCATTTAAATCTATCTCGGGTGAGACTACGCAATGCACTCTATGTACTATGTTTCCTTCTGGTTTACCAAGAGGGCCGATAGTTTTAGAGGCTTTTTTGGAAACCCGAAAGACATGAACCCTGGGTCAATAACTTAGACGATAGAGGAGAGTAGATAACCAACAGTATGCATTCCAAAATACTCTGTAAGGGAGCGATGTTCCTTTCATTTATTCATTTGATATTTAAAGAAAATTATCAAATGTATAAGAGTAACCATTTCCACTATGTTCATCATCAAAACAACCACTGCCCACATATTACTTCAATCATCAAATACACTCAAAAGTTGTGTTTCAAAATTGCAATTAAGTTATACTATCACTGCAATCATTCATGTCATTGTTCAAATATGTGACTTTCATTAAACATATATAATGTCCAGTCAATCCAATAATCCAGATTTAAATTGCAACAACCCTGACTCGCCATTTCAATGGACAGCCAACAGTCACCATTCCAACTCATGCTATGTTGTAGAAAACACAAAATAATTCAATCAACGCAAGTGTAATTCTGTGACTGCATAAGCCCAATTCAACGTGACTCTAAATAATCAAAATGTTGGGCTATCCATCCAATTCAAAGAGGCATCAACAACAAGCCTATACTCATAACACGAATCGAATTGCAACAAATCCATGTTTAAAACTATGTGACTATCTCTGAGTGTGCAACCCAAAAAACACTCATAGCATACACAGTGGGCAGCAATAACATAAACACCACGATGAAACATTCCCATTTGACAAATTTAAACACATAATCAACCTATCGTGTCGAGTTATCAATCCACTACAAGGAGATAGCAACAAAAATGCCCAAATCAATCAAACCGTAACAAATCATACTATGTAAAAACTTGTGCCCATTCTTGATGATGCAATCCAATAACCATAACGTATACAGTGGGTGGAAATTCCATAAGCCCGATTTCAATAATCATTTGGCCATTAAAAACACACAGTTACAGTAATCATTGACTCGTGCTTATAGGAACACCACGCATACCAATGTATCAAGCGTGAAGCATTATTGTGCATTGATCAATTATGACTAGTGTTGAGTTAACCCCCGATAAATTCAATGCAAAAGATAATGACTATGTAGCAACCTCAATTGTTCATCAACCAACTTCAATGTTGAGTCTATTACTTTGACTGTTATCATAATCAACAACCCGACCTAACATGTTGTGGGAAAACCAAACATACCCATGCATCAACATGAAGCGATGTTATGCCTTACTCAATTAAAAGCAATACTAGGTTATCAATTCATTTAAACACAAGGAGAGTAATTGTTATTTGATTTGTCCAATTAACCATGAAGGGTTTATCCATTGTAATAACATAAGCAGTGAATATATACCAAAATTGACATGATTGTCACATAATCAACTGGACGAGCCTGTAATCAATTCTGTCAACGATAGATACCAATCAACAATAACCAATAGTAAACCTGACGGGGCACGGCGGTCTTCTCTATCAACCCTCAAACTTGAGGAGTTAAGGGTTTGCTCCATGGCCAACATAGGGAGACTAGAGTTGACTCTTCTCTATGGTAAAAACCTCTAAGACCAATAGTGTATACATAGAAAACACCACAATTTACTTCGTGGAAGGGTGATGAAACCCATGACAGGAGAGGTTATAACCAGAGGAACAAGGCTCAATTTCATCCTTGTAATGATACTTATCACACATAGGGTATAACCCTCGTGGCTCTCAAGTCAACCAACTACAATGTTGAGGTGAAAACATGGCCAAGAGGAAGCAACATAACCCACTGCGTGACCATTAATAGCGACAACAACCCAATGTCCAAATGAACAAAGCGCAATGACACAAGTGCTTCCAACCATTAAACCCCATAAAGCCAAAGACTGGGTGATACGAATGCATGAAGACAACCAGCCACTCAAGACCAAATGAAACCCTCCAACTAAACCAGCAAGGATGACCAATAACAATGTGGCTTTAACATCATTACAGAGAAAACCATCAATGCTTCATTCTAAAACCACCATTTTACACAGTTGCAATACTCAAGGAAAGCACAACCCATACATTCAAGCCAATATCCATTTCATAAACAGAGCAGACTCATCAATGGCCAAAAAAATACATACCTGTAATCCAATCACTTAAAATGCGAGTTGGCCGAGCGGTTCCTCCCTGCTTGAAAATCATAGCATAACCACAGCAACAAGGTTGAAAAATAGCCCAACTAGGGTGGCAGCCAACGGAAGGAGTAAGGGTGACATCTAGTAAATTCACATCGCCTCCACCCACGGTTAATTAATTCATTAGTACACGCCATCCATAAATCCATTAACCA
>JASDQU010308548.1:33736-50878 GCA_032191745.1 Picea mariana
GGACAATGACAGGAGTGTCCTAGTGTTTGGGGAAGCCCTGTGTAGGTTGAGAGACCTTAAGACTAGAGAGAATCACCTGTCTTATATGGAAAGTTTGTAGTACATGCAAATTATTCACCCAAGTTCCTAAAATAATTCCTTAACTGGTTTAAACATGGATCCCATAACTCTTGAAGATCTGGTAGAAATTTGGGAAATTCTAAAGGAGGAACCATAAATAGTTTAAGTTCCAAATCAGAATGATCCAATGAAGAGAACCAATGATTTAGGATAGAAGGATTTGCAGTCATTGGATCGTCTTAGTAGAAGGATCCTAACCGTTGGTCAAAGGACACGATTAGAGGAATGCACTAGCACAAGGCAGTGTTGGGACTCCAATGAGGAGAGCTCCAAGTCAATGCCAATCATTGATCTATCGGAGAGTGTATTGGCAAGTTCTATATTGTTGATACAAGTTGAGAGGTTGTCAGAGGGAATATTGTTGGAGGCCTAGAAGGAATATTGTGAGGAAGTCATGTTGGAACTTCAAGTATTGATGGTTCATCACACATCTCCTAAGTTCATTCAGTTGAGAGTTCAACCTACATCTAGACACAGTCAGTCAGGCTATCGACCAACACACCACACCATTCGGTCGAGTAGTCGATGTGCTTGTCGATCGAACAATCGACCAACATTCCAAGATAGTCAGGTGGTGGATCAACCAACCCTACAATCAACTACAAGTTGGACAAATAGTCGATGGTTTGTTGATTGGAACTTATTGAAATAAGACCAGTCTGTCTAGATATTGAAGATGGATTTGAAGATCTATCCTACTATTCTGAACAGATCAAATTATGCAATATGGACTCCAGATATGGAAACCCTATGGAAAATTAAGGTATTGTGGCAGTATACCAAGGTTGTGATCCCAGATCCAACAGATGCTTCAAAATAAATTACCATTGATGGAAAGAAGGATGAGGTTGTAGGGGTCATCGTGACCTACATATCGCGGGAAATATATTTTCATCTCAGTGGACTTGATTGTCTTCATCTAGTCTGGAAGAAATTGAATACCTTGTTCGACCGAGTCGACAAAATCCACATCATGCAGATGGAGAAAGAGTTGATCTCTCTCTATCCTCATTCCTTTAAGAGAATGGAGGAATATTTAGCGAGTGTTAAGGAACTCCAGTTGAAGTTGAATTAATGTGGAGAGAACTACAAGAAGAAGGATGGACAACTCATTGAGTTGGTCCTAATAAATCTAAGAACACCATTTGATGTGTTTGTATCAACCTTCCGGACCAACTGGCATGCATGCAAGCAAGATGGTAAGGACTACTCCTTTGAATTTTTTTGTGAACTTTTGATTACTGATCAACATAGATTTCTTGAAAAAGGAAAGCTTGGTGGTAAACATCAGGCCCACTTTCTCAAGGGTAAGGGAAATATGGATATAATGATAATGGTAAACATCAAGCCCACTTGGTAGACTGATGATTTTGCACAAAAACTTGCATATAATGATAAGGGACCCCAGAGACAACCACAACAAAGTTAAAAGAATAAGACATTGGTATTATGGAAAGACTGGACATGTTGAGAAGAAATGCTTCAAGAAATGGGTTTATTTAGAGGAGAAGGTTAAGAAAATTGAAGGAGACGTGTCGATTGTTCGTCGACCCACTGATAATTTCACCTTCCAAGTCAGGATTTCTTAGGCCTTTTTGTCTCATACTACACAGAAAGAATGGGTTGTCGGATCTAGGTGCACTCATCATATGACGAAATATGCCACTTTATTCATGAGACTGAATAAAGTCGAAGAAAGTAGAATCTATGTTGTTGATGATTTTGCTTTGGATGTTGTTGGTCAGGGTAATTTAGCTTATAAACATTGTAAAATCAGTGACGTCTATCATGTGCCAAATCTTAGTGACAATATGTTTTCTATTTCTCAATTGACTCATACTGGTAAGATTATGGAATTTTGGCCAAATCAGTTATATGTTTGGGATTTGAAGAAAGGGAAGTCGATTGTCGTTGATGGGGTTCTAGACCCAAGAGATAATTTATACAAGTTTTGTGACTCGACTCAACCTAAATATGAATTGATTTCACTTATTTCTCACACTTATGAGAGAAGTTGAATTTGGCATGAATGACTCGGACATCTAAATTTCCCAGGTCTGCAGGAACTGGCAACTCAAAACATGGTTGTTGGTTTATCAAGGGTGTTTCCCCTGAAGGTGTATGTAAGGGTTGCATACTTGGGAAGCATCATCAGGCACCTTTCAACTCTAGACAAGTGTGGCAAGTGAAAAACCTATTAGAACTAGTTCATTGTGATGTATGTTTGGTTAACTTACCTTCACTAGCACGTGCAAGGTATACTTTGACTTTCATTGATGATTTCTTTCATTTCACATGGGTATTTTTCTTTATGAATAAAAATTGTGTCTTTGATAAGTTAAAATAATTATGGGAATTTTCTAAAAATCAATGTGGTCGACCCATCAAGTGCTTGAAATCAGACAATGGTGGTGAGTATGTCAATTAACCCTTTGAAGAATACCTACTTTGATTTGGTATTGACTAGCAGCGGTCGATTCCTCACATGCCTCAACAGAATGAATTTGTAGAATCCAATAATCGGACATTAGTTGAAATGGCTAGATGTCTTCTTCATACTAAAGACCTACCTCCCCACTTCTAGGATGAAGCAATGTATTGTGCCAATTATATGTTCAATCGCATCTAGACTCAAGTTGTTCCTTTCATGACTCTATTCAAATGATGGTATGGGAAGAAAACTTTTGTTGGCCACCTATGTGTGTTTGGGTGTGTTTCCTAGGCCCATATTCCTGATGATTGTCGAAATAAGTTGGATGCAAAAATTCATGCTTACATCATGATGGGATACTCTGAAGAGTGAAAATCCTATCGACTATTTGATCGTATCTGCTGAAAGTTTATTTTCCAACGTAATGTTTTTTTTTATGAGAAGTATTCCAGAGACAAGTTGTTGAATGCCTCCTCTTGATCCATGTAGGATTCTCCTTTTGATGATGTCTTAGACACTGGCTCTCTTGCTCCCCTCTTCAGTCCTTCAACTAATCCGTCAAACTTTCTATATGTTTTAACTTGACCGTTGATCTCCGAGTTGACTAGTCCAACGTCTTTTTTTCAAATGGTCCATCGATTGCAAAACCTTCAACTTCTTATCAACCTGATGAGATGAACTGTAGTTCACCTATCTCTTGTTTACCCCAATGGGCTGCCAAGACAATTGAAGCCACTGAAGATGATACTGGTGATGCCTCCTATAGACGACAGACTCGAAGTCAGAAGCAACATGTCATTGTTTCCCTAATGACTCATGTTCTTAAAACCTTTGACCTTATTACCTACCTAGATGTTGAAGTTCGACCTGAATGGGAACAGGAAATGAAGATTGAAATTGATTCCTTGTCGAAGAATCAAACCTAGGACTTGGTTCCCCGACTACATGGAACAAACATTGTGAAGTGTTGATGGGTCTACAGGACCAAATTTACGTCTAAAGGTGTTTTTTGTGACCTAAATCATGCCTTGTCATGAAGGGATTTTCTCAACAAGAAGGCGTCGACTACATTGAAACCTTTTCCCCTGTTGCAAAGATGAAATATGTTCACTTTATTCTTTCCCTCATTGCTCATTTTGGATGGCATAATCATTAGATGGATGTGAAGAGTTCCTTTCTTCATTAATACATATCTGAAGAAAATTACATAGAATATCCACATGGCTTTGTGATGGATTCCAATTTGTTATATCGACTCAAGAAACCACTTTATTGTTTGAAGCAGGTTCCCCAGGTTTGGTACGCTAAGATTGAAAATTTATTTCTTGGGCTTGGTTTCAAATGGTGTGAATTTGATCATAGCCTATATGTTCTCCACTCCAATAGAGACACTTTGATTGTTATTGTATATTTTAATGACTTAATCATTACTCGCAATAATAATTCTCTCTCCTTTAGATTAAAGAAACAACTAGTTGACTCCTTTGATATGACAAATCTTGGCACTCTGCATTATTTTTTGGGTCTTCAAGTATTACCATTGTGTGATGGTTTTTTCATTTCTCAGTCTAAATATGTAACGGATCTGTTGACACATTTTAAGATGGATGATTGCAAGCCTTGTACCACTCTCTTTCAGTCTAGAGTGAAGCTTACTAAAACCTATCCAACACCTGCTGTCAATGCTACTCTCTATCGACAATTCGTCGATAGTCTTATTTATCTTACTCATAGTCGACCCGATATCTCCTTTGATGTTAGTGTGGTTTCTCAATTCATGTAGGATCCCAAATGAAGGCACTAGAAAGTAGTCAAACACATTGTTCAATATCTGAAGGGTACCACTCATTTTGGTATCAAATATTATTGTAGTTCATATTCACTAGATGACTTCATCGACTCTGACTCAGCTAGCGACGGAGATGACCGGAATTCCACTTATGGGTATGTGTTTCGCTATAGCATTGGACCTTTGGTGTGGTCATGTAAGAAACAAAAGGCAGTCTCTTTGTCAACTACAGAAGTAGAATATCTTGGTGTTGTTCAAGCAGGTACTGAAGCAATTTGGATTCGTCAACTTTTGGGCAAACTTGGATTTCTTGTTTAGACCTCAACTACAATATTTTGTGATAATCAAAGTGTCATATAGGTTGTTGAGAACCCTGTTTCTCACAGTAAGATGAAGCATGTTGAGCTCCATGCTCACTATTTGTGGCAGTTGGTTCATGACGACGTTGTTTTTCTTAAATATTGTCGCATTGAAGATCAAGATGTTGATATCTTCACCAAACCTTTCGCTGATGTAAGGTACTAGATCTATGATAATAGTAGAAAAAAAAAATATTGTAGAGACTAACAATGGAACAACACAATATATGAAACCACAACACCAAAATAATACCTTTATTGATAGAAAACAATTTTCACTTGCCTCTTTGAGGGGGAAACCTCTAGCAGAGAAATGCTCTATTACAATAATTCTCAAGACATCCTTTCCAATACCTCCTACTCTTATTTATACTAATTCTATCTTCTAAGGAACCTTCTAGAGGAAGATATTTCTAGAAGAGAAAGCTTCTATTAGGTATTCTTACATTGACTTATTCTCATTTATTTAATAGGCCTTATTAACCAATGTCGGCCTTTATTACATAGAAAATATATCATACTAACTAATGACCCACTAAGAGGGGTTGGGATCAGATCCTAACATGCCCTCTTTCTTAAAAAGTGGCCTTTTCATCAAAGCTGAAGATGTGGAAATTATTCCAGTATGGTCGATGGTTCCCAAGTCCCATCCTCTGGATATGTGTCCTTCCACTTGATCAGCACTTTTGTGATAGTTTTTCCATGCAAGCGGCACTCGCACTTACTGAGGACTGATTCTGGTTGGAGCCAAAGGGATCCTTCTTCATCTAATTCAGAAAGGATGGTTTGAACCCTACAATTCTGTCCCACCACTTTCTTCAGACAGGAAACATGGAACACTGGATAGATTTTGGAGGTAGCTGGAAGGGCCAGTTTGTAGTCCATGAAACCAATATGTTGGATGATCTTATAGGGACCATAAAATTTGGGTGCCAACTTGCAGTGTCCTTGTGATTTGAGTGATGTTTGTTTGTAAGGCTGGAGTTGAAGAAACACTAGATCACCTTCTTGGAAAACTCATTCAAAGTGATGTTGGTCAGCCTGAGCCTGTCATTTCATAGGATTTGAGCCATGTGGAGGTTATCCTTCAAATTCGCGAGGGTGGTTGTTCTACCTTGCAACATTATATCAATATCTTGGACCTTTGATATGTCGAGAAGATATGAATTTACAGTAGGTGGTTTTTGGCCATACACTACTTCATATGGTGTCATTTTAGTGGTCATATGATAGGAAGTGTTGTACCACCATTATGCCAATGGTATCCATTACACCCACTGGTGTTGTTTGACAGAAGAAAAACAACACAAGTAGGTTTCCAAAATTTTGTTGACCACTTTCGTTTAACCATCTAATTGGGGGTGATATGTTGTGCTCATATTCAATTGTGTGCCATGTAATTTAAAAAACTCTTGCCAAAAGGTGTTGGTGAAAGTTGGGTCATGATCAGACACAATGGAGGTGGGCATGCCATGCAACTTGAAAATATGATCAAGGAAAACTTGCACTACCAGGACTAGCTTGAAAGGGTGTGGTAAGGCACAAAAATGAGCATACTTGGAGAGGCAATCTACCACCACCATAATGATTGACTTGTTACCCGCTTTGGGAAGGCCCATGATAAAGTCCATGGAGATGTCAGTCCACATAGAGGTCAAAATAGGTAACGGTTGTAGAGCACCTAGTGTCTTGATAGTTTCACTTGTATTGCATTGACAAACTTCGCATTCAGTGACAAAAGTAAGGATGTCCTTCATGCCTTCCTAGAAAAAATAACGGTGGGCATGAGCATATATATTTTGGAAGCCAGAGTGACCAACAATAGCAGAGGATTGAAAATCATTTAAGAGCCTAGGTTTGATGGGGGAAGATGGAGATAGAACTAGGAAATCCTTATACCTGAGTATATTTTCTTTCCAAGTGTAGTCAAGGAGAGGATTAGGGTCCTTCTAAAGTTGATGGATTACCCATGAAATAGTCGGGCGAGTTAGCCATTCCTTTTGGACACCCTCAATCCAACCAGGAACAGATGAGGATAAGGAAAAGAGGGAATTGTATTCCTTGCGTTGTCTCAACAACACATCTACCACTATATTTTATTTTCCCTTTTTATATATGATTTCATAATTATAGCTCAACATTTTTCTCAACCACTTATTCTGTTCGAGGGAGGATAACCTCTCCTCTAAGAAATAATTCAGACTATGGTGATTGGTTTTGATCTAAAAAAGGTGTCCCAAGAGATATGGCTTCCATGTGTGCACAACATGGAGAATGGTCATCATTTCTTTTTCATATGTAGATTTTCCCAAATTGTGGCCACTCAACACCTGGATGGTGAATGCCAAAGGTCGACTGAATTGTGTCAGAACTACTCCAATACCAGTGCTTAAAGCATCTGATTCGACAACAAAAGTTTGTTTGAAGTCAGAAGAGGCTAAGATTGGAGTAGTGCACATGGCCTGCTTTAAATATATGAAGACTTTCTTGGTCATAGGTGTCCAATGAAATGCATTCTTCTTAAGAAGTTATGTCAATGGCCGAGCAATTTTTCCATAATGGTGTACAATTTTTTTGTAATATCTGGTGAGTCCTAGGAAACCACAAAGATGCTTTAAGGTCATGGGTCTCAGTCAATCCTGAATGGCTTGAATCTTCTTGGGGTCCACTCTTACTCCCTCACAACCCACAATGTGTCCCAACTATTCGAACTTATTGGCCCCAAAAGAAAATTTGGTATTTTTGACAAACAACCGATTGTCCTATAAAAATTGAAGTACTTTGTCCACATGGAGAAGGTGGGCATCCCAAGTGTTGTTGTAAATGAGGATTTCGTCAAAGAAAAATAGGAAAAACTTCTGAAGGTAAGGTTTCAAGAGTTTATTCATGATACTTTGGAATGTATATGGGGCACTACAAAGGCCAAAAGGCATGACCAAGAATTCATAATTCCCTTCATGAGTTATAAAAGCGATCTTTGGAATATTGTCTTCCTTCATCCATATCTAGTGATATCCTAAGTGAAGGTATAATTTGGTGAAGAAACATGCACCTTGGAGTTCATTCAATAAATCATCAATGACCGGAATGGAAAACTTATCCCTAATGGTTAGTTTATTAAGGGCCAAAAATATGGACACGTGCACCAAGAACCTTCTTTCTTTAGGACCATCACAACTAGGGAAGAATATGGGTTGGTACTTGGGTGAATTACCCCTGCCTCCAGTAATTCCTGCACAATTTTTTCTATTTCATTTTTTTGAGAAAATGGATATCAGTAGAGATGTACATTAGGGGGATGACTTCCCAGAAGGAGAGGAATGTTGTGATCATGCTCACCCCTAGAGGGAGGTAAGTCATTTGGAACCTCAACGACCTTGGGGTAATTTTCCAAGACCAGTTGCAGGTTAGGAGGTATTGTTGGCGAGGCATGATCAATGACCTTGGATGCCTCAAAGGGTATAGGTGTGAGAAAATTTAGTGAAGCTCATGTATAATTATTGATAATCCATGGAAATCGGTCCCAGGGTGCAAAGACATTCCACCCCCAAGATAATATCATAACCACCCATGGAAATGGAGAACATGTGATTTTTCAAATGATAATCATCCATTTATAGTTTTAAATTCTCGTAGCATCCCTCACACTTCATCATACCTCCATTAACTATAATAATTTGAAAATTAGAAACTAGTCTGACAAAACAATTGACCTCCTCAATGACCCTGTAGTGAATAAAATTATGGGTTCTACCACTATCAATCAACACCACGATTAGCCTATGATTTATGTAGCCCTTGGTCTTTAATGTCTGTGGGAAAGAAATATCGACAAGGGCATGTAGAGATATGATCGGTTTCTTTGGTTCCATGGGTGATGCAACTGGATATGGTAGGTGAAAAATTGGTTGTGTGTCCTCTGGGTCGAGAGCCTCAACTAATGGTATGTCTTCATAGGAGGTGGAAGCTAGTGCATAAATTTGGAAGATTTTTTGTTCACATCATTTATGGCTTGGGGAATACTTTTCATCACAATACCGTAGTGTTTAAATCCCAAGATTCTTAACAGGAAGAAATGAGCAGTAGTTTCATAACTCAAATGCAAGAGGCAAAGTTGCATGACAATAGATCTTGTATTTTCCTTTTTTGTTCTACTTTTGTCTCAAGATTAGGGTGTTGAGGGTTTCTACAAACAAGGTTTTTCCCTATGATATATCTCTCTGATATATGTGTGGGGTCGAATAGTAGTACTTGGCCCAATATCTCAAGGCACCAACTAAGGAGGCTAGACCATACCCTTAGTCGTACTACCTACCCGATTACCCGGGTACTAGAGAGTATCTTCCTGAGTGTTTTTCTCGGTGGCACTATAGTAGTAAGGCGGCCGATCGATTTATCTATGGAAGGTTTAGGAGATCTAGGATCATTCATATACAAGTGTTTTTTGATGTGTTACCACTCGAAGGGGTACCAACCTAGGTTACAAGGGTGGCTAACAATGTCCGCTTAAGAACCACTTGTAGTTCTTGTGTGTATGCTTCCCCAACTATGCATTTATGCGCTAAATGAAAAATCATTGTAGATTAAAGACGTTGGAATACGTTTCTACCCTGAAAAAAATTATCCCACAATATTTTCCAAGGAAAGAGCTTCGATACCACTTGTAAGGTACCAGATCTATGATAATAGCAAAAAACAGAAATATTGTAGATAATAACAGCGAAACGACACAGTATATGAAACCAGAACACCAAAATAATACCTTCATTGATAGGAAACAATGTTCACTTTCCTCTTCGAGAGGGAAACCTCCATCAGAGCAGTTCTCTATTACAATAATTCTCAAGACATACTTTACAATACCTCCTACTCTTATTTATACTAATTTTACCTTCTAAGGAACCTTCTACAGGAAGATCTTTCTAGAAGTAGAAGCTTCTATTAGGTCTTCTTACATTGACTTATTCTCATTTATTTAATAGGCCTTATTAACTGATGTCGGCCTTTATTACATATAAAATATATCATACTAACTAATGACCCGCTAAGAGGGGTTATGATCGGATCCTAACAGTTGAAGCCAAATTTATCAACCTTCGCACCTTGCTTGGGCTTCAAGAAGCTGTAATTATGGGAGGGTGTTCCAGTGATGTAATTTCACCTCCTAAATCTCCAGAGTTGTGTTTTGATGGGAAAGGGTGTTGGAATATCAAGCATTGATGTTTCATCACACATCTCTTGGGTTCAATCGATCAAGAGGTTGACCTACATATGGACACGTTGGATCGAGTGATCGACTAGCACACCACACCACTCAGTCGAGTAGGTGATGTGCCTGTCGGTTAGACAGTCAACCAATAGTTGAAGATAGTCAAGCGGTGGATTGACCAACCTTGCAATCGACTATGATTTGGATGGATAGTCAGTCGGATTGAGTCCTATCGAGCTGACTTGACAGAGAATATTTTGTGGAGTCAACTCTAACCACTGACAGTTGTATGTCGACAAGATCTTCCAGATTTTGTGGGAATCGAATAGATATTGAGACTATAAAAGAAGACACTTTGGGTCATTATCATAATGTGGAGTGTAAATTGAGGTTGCACAATAGATCATGTAGATCAAGATGTGAAATATGCATTGTGATGTTATGATCACAATACTTTATGCTTAAGTGTTGTAACAGTGTCTTTGGACACCACCTCTGTTCTTTGAAATTTGTGTTCCTCTTTGATTATATGTAGTAATGTGTTCTCTTTTTCATATCATGTTCCATTTTATTTTCCAACAAGTCCAAGAGTCGTTGATATAGCAGGAGTTTCCTAGAGGGATCTCAATCGTTGGATTTCATGTGAATCACACCAAGGAGGAGCATTCAAGAACCTTATTTGGAGAATAGTTGTAAACCTCGAAGTGAACGGTGTCTGTCGAATGAATGAACATGGACAATTGAATCCTCCAAAGTGTGTGTGGTCGAAGTAGACTGGGGTATGAGGAGGAACTCCGATAATGGAGGAGGATCATTGATTAGTGAGTGGACAAGATTTAATATCAGGCGTAGATGTCATGGGTCATGTTATAGCACAATTTTTGGGTTGGGAAAATCCTGACCCAACCATAAGGCAAGTGATACAACTTAGGAATCCTACACCCAATTTCACCTCGATGTAGGTCCGCACTTCAAGGGTGACTAGGTAACTCTAGGGAGGTGATCTCAGTGACCCTAGGGGGGTTGAAGTGGATATGAATATGGATGGAAGTGAAGCCCCTATAGGTAAAGCATAATTGGAGTGAAAGGTGTAAATAGGTTTCTTATAAGTCAAGTGTGTTGGTTGTGGAGCCTAATTTTCTTCCTGATTTAGAGGTCTTTTACTTTCAGTCGTGTTTATACCCCATGAAGTATTTACACCCAAGAAGTATGTACACTCTTCCACGTGGGGGAGTGCAGAGGGGGGGTACCCCCTCTGCGGGGTCCGGGGGGGCTATCCCCCCGGCTGAGGGGTCTGGGGGCAAGTGGGCCCCTAGCGGGGGTTCGGGGGCAGCATCCCCCGATGGGGGTTCAGGGGCGAAGCCCCTAAAGGAAAAATTGTCTTGTAAATGTATATTGTACTTTCATTGTAAATTTGGACCGTTCATTATAAGGTCACAGATCTAACGGTAGAGATTATGTTAGGGTTTTTTGCCCTAGAAGGAAACCCTCTTTTATGAGGGAAATGTATTGTGGCTATGGTTGATGGTAAATATTGTATTCTGAGATAAGATAATGTGAGAGAAAGAAGAGGAAGTTACAGCGGGTTTGTTGTAGGTTGTATCCCTTCATATGTTGGATAATAATAAAGGAAGGATCTGGTAATTTCTCTGGTGGACGTAGCCCACACTGGGTGAACCACGTAAATCTGTGTCTCTATTGTATTGTGTATCTTCTGTGTTTTGTTTCCACATTTGTTTTATTTTATTGCTCCATGGTCTTGTTTTTCTAACAAAGTGATTGTTGTCCCACATGTATAATACTTCTTTGGATGATTGTACCTTCCCAAGAAACAAGAAAAGACACTTTGTAACAATATATGTTAGTTGGATCAGCAAGTTAAGGTTGTTATCCCTAATTTTCAGCAATAGATAACAGTATATATCAGCAATAAAATGATATTATAAGATGCTCAATAAATGATGAAGATCAAGTAGAAAATGCAAGAGAAAAATTAGTGAATGACTAGCTAAACTCAAGATGAAAAACCAATACTCTTAGCATAAAAGATAAGGTTGTTGTAAAAACTTGTCTACAGAAAATTATATCAGCCTTATGGCTGTAACATTCAATGCATTACATCAAGAAAATCAACCACTGAAATATCCTTAAACTTTTCCAAAAAGTGTGTTGCACCAAAGAGAACAAGTGTGCAAACTTTCAGCAAAATCCAATGGTTCATAAGAGAGTTATTCAAGTAAGTAAGTTAGGGTTTTTGTAGCCCTAATGGATGAAGATGCAATTTTGTAACATAATAAATAATTATCCCCTATATGGGGACACCCTAGTGGCTGTGAAGTGCCCAAGGCACAAGGAAAACAATCCACTTTGCAAGAAGTAAAAATGACTGAAAATCATGTTTCCCAATGCAATATTTTATTTCTCCAATGCAACAAATCAATGACTAGTGCCTTTACTATTGGGTTAATGGATTCTAAAGGAGATTAGAGAAGCTACCTCCTMGGGGGTGTAATCCCTTTTACTTCCCAAGGAAATTTTCTCTAAKCTATGGTTTAAGCTAAGAGGGTGTATGCCCWTATACTTCTCTTAGCAAACCCTTAATCAATGAGATCAAGCAAATAAAATGATGAACGCTATGGTGGGGCTCTATGCCCTTATACTTCCCACCTAGCTCCTATCATAACAATACTTGACTTGAAATAAATGATAGCAACAGAGTAAAAACCATACCAAGATCAAGAGAAATGCTAAGACAATTCACCACAAGAGCTAGAAAGCATCATCCAAAGCTAGCGCTACGCCTTCCTCCATCAACCATTCATAACATAGCCATAAACAAGTGCACAAGAGCTAAAAGAGCCAAGAGGGATGAAAATTTCAGACCAAAGTCTCTCACAAGAGGGAGAGTTATGATTTCAAAATGAGATATTATGATCTCTATTTATACTAAAAGTAGCTAACATAGTTTGTCCACAAAATTAGGAGTAAACCACAAGATTATGGGTCAACAACCTTGATATTTCCCCCTTAACAAATTAATATTAAAAAATTCACTTGAAATTTCACTTTTTTCACAAACTAAACCCTAATTTAGGAGGATCTCACCCATTAGAAGATGTTTTTCCACTTTGAGGAAGTCGTTGGTGTTGGAGAAGCATGGATGGGCCTCCAAAGGCCATGTGTCAAGCATCTAGGCACTCATATCATGGTGAAGACTCTTCTCCTCATCCATGTGTCAAAGAGTGGCACCTCACCACCATGCCCTAGTCCCCAAGATCATGACGTCAAGCTCAAAAGTGGAACGTTTTTCCCCTCTAGGGAAAATCATTTGGCAAGTAGGGGGTGGGCTAGTTCATCCAAGTTTAATCTCTCTCATCTGGTATGCAGGCCCCTGGCATCCAACCTGTGGGATTGTAGCCCCATGGAAGCCCAAGCTAGGCTTGTTCTCCCAAAACTGTCCACCAGCTAGGTCCTGTAATGACAAATGAACATGCCCTCCAATGATCTCAAGTCATAACATCATGACAAGTTAATCCATCCAATCATGTGCATCAAATATCACCATATCAAACAATTAATAGCTCAAAGACACTATGCAACTTTTAAAGATTAAGTATGGGAGGGTTAACGAAGTATCCTATTGGGTAGATATTGCCTTAGTTCAAGGAGAGATTCAAAGAGGTCCCTCTCTAAGCCATGTAAAGTGTATGAGGTGGATGGGGTCAAGACTCAATGGGCATAGGGCTCATGACATACTAGGGGTCATAGTGTCTCATCCATAGGTGCCTTTGTAGAGGGTGTGTGGTACCTTCATCCGCAATGCACTTTTTCCAATCCCATCAGTTGCCTTTTATCTTTCTTTCTTTATATTCTCTTCCATAATAGCATAAGGAGAGATTGAAGGTCGGTGCCCTGGCGTGGTGACCAGGTGGTGGCAATGTCACCCACAAACACCTAATGGAAATGAGAAGGTTGGCTCATGATGAGACCCTATTTCTCCCAGCCATGGAATTGAGAGCCATTACACTGGTTTGGTGACCAGATGATGGTAATGCCATACCACTAGATATTCATGGACGCTATAGATCGTCTTGTGATGAGACCTCCTATCCTTCAACTAACCTTTCAAGCATTTATTTATTATATTGTGGGGTCCCCTTTATTTAAATATAAGTGTTCCATTGCTTTATTGGGTGATCCATGGGTGAAGCATATAGAAGGTTTATATATGGATTTTATCTTTTACCCAACACCAACCCCTCTGGACCTTTAGCCCCTTCTTCCCATAGAATGAGGGAAAATCCCTTTTTGGGTCAATATACCCTAAAATCCCAAGAGATAAGGAAATGGAGGGGAATAATGATGGAAAGTGGTAAGTATGGTCAGGAACAGTACAATGGCTCATTAAGGGAGCTCCCAGTAGCAAACCCATTCCCAAAGAAAACCACTTACTAGGGCACAATGTCAACCACCAAGGTGAAGCAGGGAAAAAGGCATAATGTCCAAGCACATATCATGGAATCTAGAGAAATCTAAGATACAACATAATCAAATGGCTTAAATATTGAAATGATGCTTACCATAATATTGACTTGTACCTCATGGAGCAAGGCCCATTGCCTTCTGGAAGCCAACCGGTGTGGTGGATGCCATCTGTAAACCTATGACCATCTCTGGTGGTGAGTGGGTTTTACATACGTGCAAAAGGGTATTTTTGTTCATGTAGTCTCTCGTCACTCCATATCTGCAACCTGAGGCCATTTAGACATCATCTCCTTAGTTATCCACAAAATGGGGATAACATCTGGCTCCTACTTGGGGACATGTGCCTATCGTAGAGTGCATGAGAACCACAGCATCTCCTCATAGACCTGTGCCTACAAGGAAACATCAAATTGTTGAGTGTTGGATGACCTACTCATCCTTGTTCTCATATGATCAATATCCAAACCAACTAAGCTATAAAAAGAAAATTTTGACATTTTTTTCAAAAAATTATAAACTAAGAATGAAATCAATATGCAAGTAGAGTAAAATGAAAATGAAATGCATATAAACTAGTATGATAAATCAAGATTCAAATGCTAGGAATCAAAATGACTTACCCACTTACATGGGGCACAGGCCCTGAAGAAGTCATGTGACATGGATGTGAGGTTGGAGAAGAGACCCATCTGCTGGTAATGGCATCTTTCTCCCATATAATGTTGTCAGATAGTACCTTTATTTGTCATATTTCTTTCTGACAATGCAAGGGCCAATCCATGAATTGTTATCTTCTTGGTCATATCTAGGCTTGCCCTTTCTTTTGTCCCACATGAGCACAAGACTTCCTTCTTTGAAATCAATGTTATTAAGCCCTAAATAGTGGAACATTACCCCTTAATTGGGGCATATTAAATTAGTAATGTTATTTTATTTATGTTTCCTTGGGTCCATTAGTTGTAATTGTACCTCCTAGTCTCTTATATATACCAAGGAGACATTTTCATTTGGAATCATCTTGTATTTGGACATTTATGTGGTGTATAAGGAGGTTGCCCCTGCGAAGAGGACTATTATCTGAAATTATCTCTTTTTCAAGGAGTTGAGTACTTATTCTAAGGTTTTTCTATGCTATATTGAAATTTGGTTCTTAACATATGGTATCAGATCTCAAGGTCTTGGGGTTTCGCTGCTATATCTGAGACACCTCGGAATTTTTGCTATAGTTTTTTTTCTACGACGTTTCAGAAGGAACCCCTTGGAAAATATTTAGTAGACGGATCAAGGTACGTTGGGTTCAAATTTCAGCTCCTGAGGCCTTATAATTTAGGATATACATCATGTGTAAGATAGGGTTCTGGAATCATCCGGAATTGACTCATCGCGGAATTTTCGCGATAAAAAAATTTCTGTAACATTTTAGACCCTAAAATATAGTGAATATTCACATAAATTATTAAGGTATCTGTGATACAAATTTTAGCTTTTGGGTCATCTTACATTTGTAGATACACCCTGTGGAAGATAGGGTATCTAACTAGTCCTATTGACTAGTCTCAAGCAGGTAATCCTGGTAAAACAATCATAAATTATTCCTAGAGTATCCAAGTTGAGTGAGACCAGTTGCATTGGATAGTGGACATTCTTTAGTATTTATGTTACAATTTTCATAATTGTATATCAATTATTTTGTGCAGGGCATGTTATACAAATGAGATCTCCTGGAAAGGCCAAAAATCAAAAAGTTGTGGGGAAGTTACCATAAATTCCACTTGGCACATCCAATTTTGATTAGATCTATGGAATTGCAGAGAAGAAATATCAGAGAACTACAAAAAAAAAATCCATACTCATAAGGGCCAAAATTTTGGAAATACAACAGAAGAAAGATTGTTTAGCAGAACCACCTCAAAATCAAGGTTTAAAAGTGATACTTGGCCAACATTCCAACAAAAAAGGGAACTTATACACCAAATAAGCCTCTAGATAGTCCTACTTGGACTCTTGATGAAGGTGAAGAGATGCGTAGGGACATAAATGATTTACAAAAGAAGACAGTGACAAAAGATGAACTACAAGGGATGATGGATGGTTTAAAAAGGGAGATCATGGAAGGATTAAAAAAAATCTTAATAGAGAGGACACCTGAAAGTGAAAATGTATCCCATGACATTCATGAGGAGGAAACGAGGAATATGAATCAAGAATGGAGAAACTCCAACTTTGGGTTGAAGACCAACCACGTTCCTAAGATCGATATGAGGAAGTTTGATGGCAAGGACTAAATCACATGGATACTTCAAATGGAGAAATTATTTGATCTACATGATGTGCCACATACACAAAAGGTACGAATTGCTTCTTTACATTTAGAACCCAATCAATTTGTGTGGTATCGATGGCTTTTTTCTCACAAATCACTCGTCACTTGGACAATTTTCATGGAAGAAATGATAGCACACTATGAGGATACAAGGAGCAATACCTTCTTTAGCCAATTGATAAATCTCAAGAAAAAGGGTTCAGTTACAAAGCACATTGAGAACTTCCAAAGATTGAATATAAAGGTAACAGATATTCCAGATGAGCACGTGATTGATGTATTCATAGGAACTTCAAGGGCTAACATTCAACATGAGGTTCTCATTTGGGAACCCAAATCATTGGAGAATGCATTTAGGGTGGCAAGAAATGTTGAAAGTAAAAATATGGCTATGGCTACTAGAAGGACCACTCCTAACATCTATCG
>JASDQU010308548.1:80890-91451 GCA_032191745.1 Picea mariana
GGAGGTTGCCCCCTCGAAGAGGCCTGTGAACATTGCTATCTGAATCAAGTGCTATTTCTGTTCAAGTGCTATTTCTGTTGCTATTTTTTATATCATTTCTGTGTATTGTGAAGATTATGCTGGATATTATACTGTTATTCTGTTATTTCTAGCATTTCGTTTCTGTTCTGCATATTTTATATATCTGGTATCTTGCAATCATCTCTATGCTAAATTCAGCAAGTGTGACTTCTTTCAGAAGCAAATACATTACTTGGGACATGTTCTATCTGAGGAAGGGGTGGCAGTAGATCCTGACAAGATCAGGTCCATCATGGAATGGCCTAGCCCAAAGGATGTCTCAGGCATCAGATCCTTTATGGGATTGGTGAGATACTATAGAAGATTTATAAAAGATTTCTCCAAGATTGGTTGTCCAATCACTGCCCTCCAAAAGAAGGGAACAAAATTTCTGTGGACACAGCAATGTGAAGAAAGATTTCAAACCTTGAAACATCTACTAACCCATGCACCTGTGTTGAAAATCGCTGACCCAGAAGCTGACTTCCTTGTGTGCATGGATTCATGTAAGGAAGGGCTTGGAGGAGTCCTTATGCAGGAAGGAAAGGTGATCTGTTATGAATCCCAAAAATTGAATGAACATGAGGTCAATTATGTGACTCATGATCTGGAGCTGGCTTCCATAGTGCACGCTTTAAAAATGTGGAGGCATTACCTCCTGGGAAGGAAGTTTTTACTTATGATAGATCACTGTGGATTGTGGTATTTGTTTGATCAACCCAAGCTCAATGCTAGACAAGCTAGTTGGATGGCCCTCCTTAGAGAGTTTGATTTTGAAATCAAACACATTAAAGGGAAAGAGAATAGGGTGGTCGATGCCCTTAGTAGAAGCATGAGAACAATTCACCTAGCAACGGTGAGTACCTGCGAGATATATGTCAAGAACAGAGTCAAAAAGGCACAAGAAACAGATCCCTTCGTCCGAAATGTGACCCTGTACCTACAACAAGAACCCGTTGGAGAAAAATATGAAGGCTATTAGATGATCGAAGGAGGCCTTCTCACTTATAGAGATAGACTATACATTCCCAATTGTGATGACTTGAAGAGGTTCATCATGGATGAACTACATAAAAGACCCTACACTGGTCACCCAGGATACCAGAAAATGATCACTACCACCCAGAAACAATTTTATTGGCATGGATTGAAGAAAGACATAGCCAAATATTTGGCCTGATGCATAGAGTGCCAACAGGTTAAAGCAAAACATCAACACCCAGCCAGACTACTACACCCTTTACCCATCCCAGAATGGAAATGGGAGACCATCTCCATGGATTTTATCACTGGATTGCCAACTTCAACCAAACAGAATGACGCCATTATGGTAGTGGTGGATAAACTAAGCAAGTATGCTCATTTCATCCCCATCAAATCGACCTGCAAGGCAATAGATATCACCCAAGTATTCATGAAAGAGGTGTTCCGACTGCACGGCATGCCGAGAGAGATAATATCTGACAGAGACACAAAATTCACTTCCAATTTCTGGAAGTCACTGATGGCGGGTTTGGAGACCAAGTTGTTGTTTAGCACCGCCTATCACCCTCAAACCAATGGACAGATAGAAAGAGTGAATCAGATATTAGAGGATACGTTAAGGATGCATGTAATGCATCAACCCAGGAAATGGGAAGACTACCTGCCATTGGTAGAATTTACCTACAACAACAGTTACCAAGCATCCTTAAAGATGAGTCCCTTTGAGGTCCTCTATGGTAGACAGTGTAATAATCCAGTCAGCTAGAGTAATCCTGTAAATAGGATTTCTTTTGGACCCGACATGTTGAAAGAAATGGAACAACAAGTGACTCAGATAAAAAAAAATATGAAGGTCACTCAGAACCGACAGAAAAGTTATGCTGATCAAAAGAGAACTCCAAGAGAGTTCAAAATGGGAGACCATGTATATCTCAGAATTAATCCCAGAAGGAGTTACCTGAAAATGGGAGCTTGTGCCAAATTGGCACCTTGGTATTTTAGACCCTTTGAGGTTCTAGATAGAGTGGGACCTATAGCCTATCAGCTAGCACTTCCTCCCACAGTAAAAGCACATAATGTTATCCATGTTTCATTATTAAAGAAATATGTACACAATGCTAATAATATAATTGACTGGTCTGTGATCCAGGTGGAACTGGAGGGAGAATTTCTACCAGAACCCCAATCCATACTGGACAGAAAGGAAACCCCGCTCTAGAAAAGAACCATTGCACAGGTCAAGGTGCAGTGGAAACATTTTGGTCCATATGAGGCTGCATGGAAAATGGAGGATGCCATGAGACAGGCATATCTGATTTTGTTTACTTCTATATGTGCAATTCATGTTAGTAGCTAAGAACATCGGGGATGATGTTCCCTTTTAAGGGGGATGGAATTGTAACACCCTATTTCCCCCAGCTTGTAAATATAACTGGACTGGCCAAGAACTATGGCAAACTCATAAACATGAATATGTGATGTAAATGGACCTTGAGGAAAAGGTCAATGAATGTGAATGAAATTTTGAATTTATTGTAGGATTGCTGAGAGGGGATGTGCAGAAAAGAGACCATGATGGCATTGGAAGGCACCTGAAAAGGTGGCATTAACTTCCACCGAGAATTAATACCGTATTTGGACTCCACTGGCTCGGAGAACCAAAAGTGTCTCATTGGCCCCAAATTTAATGTCTCACAGGCTGGTAGGTGGACGACTTGATGAGGGATGGGATGGTGAAATGCCCATCCATAGAGCCGTCAGGCCTGATCGACATGAGGGTAATCGTGCCACACGCAACCTCGCAAGAGGATAAGGTGTATGGCAGAAGCGACTGGCAGACGGGGAAGATGTGAGGGGAACTCTAACATTACGCAGAGTGAGTGAAAGCAGAGAGGAAGGATTGCAACCTTCACTCCTGGTCACTGGCAGACAGGGAGACGCAGTCTCAGAGCATCGTGGTCTTAGCTCGGGGGTGGATAGTGGTAAATCCGCTGGGATTCGCTACGCCTACGATTGGGTGGAAACGAGAACCCCTCTCAGTAGTTGCACCCACTTCTAGTTTTATTTCTGATAAGTGTTTTAATTATAGCATCTTGAAATTCATATACTGATATATATATATGCTCATAGAACTGTGAAATTGTGAATGATTTCAGTGTAAGAATGTCTGTGCAGTGTTTTGATAAGAAATAATAGATATATGCTTATAATAGGAAGTCCCTGCGTGGCTTATGTTGATAAATGGATTTAGTTATGCATGAGTTGAATCAAGTCAGACTTCCAGTCCATCCTCAGGAGTTTGTTTCCCTTTATCTATTTCCAGGAAGGCCCTGGAATAGGACTCTTCACAGAGATTCCCTTCTTGGAGAGATTTTCCAAGAACCTGGAAAAAGGACTTGAATGGGCAAGTCTTAATAACCCTGTACGAGGAGGAATGACCCTCTTAAGGTTCTGAGGTAGCAGTGTAGGGGTAAGTAACAAATTAACGAATGAGGTCTCGTTGGATGACCAATAGCCATTCACGACCGTTAGATTGACGAAAGTAACAAGGGTGTTACATACCTTGCCCCTTTTCCCCTCTATCTTTGTGAACAACAAGGAAATCGAGATTGTAGATCCCAAGGCCTAGGAGAACATTTGGACAATTGATCTTTCCACCTCCACGAAGTAGTGGAAGAATGTACAAGGTGGGACAATCTGAGCCATTGGATCTCATTCAGAAATCTTGTTAGCCATTGGATCGGGTTAAGATGCTCGGAGTTTAGTCTATGGAGTGTGTGTGGGAAGAATGGATCTAGACCGTTAGATCTTGGTCCATTTACCCATCAGTCGTTCGATCGGACAGGAGGTGCACGGGGTTTAACCCTTCTCACCCAGGCAGAAGTCCTGACCTTCATCAGGATATCGGTGTTCGTGAAATCAGGAGTCACGAGAACAGAATATCAGGAATTTTCATAGTAAAAGTCCCGGGAAGGATATTGGTCATCCATCTAAGAGAGGACACATGCCACACAATCTTCCATTCTAGAGATCTAGGCACTAGACATTGGGATATCGACATTTGGGAAATCAGAGTTCCTGAGTTCGAAGGAATCGGGACATCACATCACAAGTCTCGAAATCCTGGAGAGATCAGAACCGTCCATCTTGAGGGGGACGTGTGGCAACAATCAGCACCATCGGGGAAAGGCCCAACAGGAAGTTGCTAATCGGTGTTTGGGTCATTAGGATATCGGGGATCCTGGTGACAAAGTGTTTATGCATTTTGGAATTGCGAACAACAAAACCCCGATAAGTGGGAGCCAGCTGTCAGTAGATTAGAGAAGGAGTGTTCGTGCTCTTTTCGTCAATGTGTGAGCAAAAAGTGAGCACTTACATGCCTAGTTGGGCTCTGCTAGTCATGACAGCTGTAATGCAAAAGGTTAGAAAGAAAACAATAAAGCTATTAACAATAATTAAGCAAAAACTAAATNGAACAGTGAGGAAATCGAGATCATAGATCCCAAGGCCCAGGAGAACATTTGGACCATTGATCTTTCCACCTCCACGAAGTAGTGGAAGAATGCACAAGGTGGGACAATCTGAGCTGTTGGATCTCATTCAGAAATCCAATCAGCCATTGGATCGGGTTAAGATGCTTGGAGTTTAGTCTCTGGAGTGTGCGTGGGAAGAATGGATCTAGACCATTATATCTTGTTCCATTTACCCATCAGTCGTCCGATCATATAGGAGGTGCACGGGGTTTAACCCTTCTCACCCAGGCAGAAGTCCCGACCTTCATCAGGATATTGGCATTCGTGAAATCGGGAGTCACAAGAATAGAAGATCGAGAATTTTCATAGTAAAAGTCTCATGAATGATCTTGGCCATCCATCTGAGAGAGGACGCATGCCACATGATCGTCCATTCTGAATATCCAGGCACTAGACATTGAGATATCTGCATTCGGGAAATTGGAGTTCCTAAGGTCGAAGGAATCGGGACATCACAAGTCTTGAAATCCCAAAGAGATCAGAATCGTCCATCTTGAGGGGGATGTGTGGAAGCAATTGGCACCATCGGGGAAAGGCCCAACAGGAAGTTTTTGATCGGTGTTTGGGTCATCGGGATATCGGGGATCCTGGCAACAAAGTGTTTATGCATTTTGGAATCGCGAACTGTGAAACCCCGATAAGTGGGAGCCAGCTGTCAGTAGATTAGAGAAGGAGGAAAGCTCAGTTTTGTGGAGGCCAGCAATCAGCTAGTCGGGATTTGGAGAATCAAGAATCGTCGGGATGAGAAGTCCATACATTGTGAAACTCCAAATTCTGAAACCCCGACGAGAGGTAAGTTTGTGGTCACGGGGACATTGGTCACGTGGACTAAAGACTTAGCCTGGGAGACTAAGGCAGCAGAGGAGCATGTCGGGAATCGGGGATCGGTGAACCAAGTTGTTGGGACATCATGAGTGTCAAAACCTCAATAGGAGGAATCTTGATGGAAGTATATGGTTGCAGTCATATGAGAGGTGGTTGCATGGACCAGGGCTTAGCCGGTAGGGCTAACGCGTGAAAGGCGCATCAGGATTCGAGGGATCGCAAATCCTGAGGACAAGTGCATTTTGGCACTTGAAAGTCCAAAACCCCAATAGGAGGATGTAAGGATCTGGTCTTATGAGAGAGGTCATATGGACCAGAAGGCATAGCCAGAAGAGGCTAAGGCTAGAAGAGAGCTCATCGAAGATTCGAGAGCTCTATGATCGAGAGTCTGAATTTTCATGACGGTAAACCCCAATGAACGGAAGAGATTCTGTCAGAGGATCTCAGGGTCTGTAATGACCGTTAGATGTGGGAACAGGACATTAACTTAAGCTAGGATGTGGTTATGCTTTAGGATAAGTGGCAAGTAGATCTGGATGGCCAGAGTCCACCCACCCAAATCTACAGCTGAGGATGCATTCTAGAGCCCCCTTTCCATTCTACCTTTAATGGGGGGGGAGGTTCCGCAATAGTGTGGCGTGTGAAGTGGGGCCCCTCCCTAGCATGATGACCACCGTGTTGTGTTTCCCTCTTGCCACCTGTATGCCACCTGACCGTGCAATAGGGCGTTTCTCATTGGCTTTTGTTTCAGGATAAATCCGTGAGTGCGGACACAAACCGATCTTCCTAGATCCACCTAGATCTAGAACAAAACAGGACAGAATAATACACTTTCCCTAGATCTAGCCTATTGAATGAACTAAGAGGTAAGGATTATGGACATACCTTATGAACGCTTTCCTTATGTCTCTGTTGTTCCAAGCTTTGCTCCAACGCTCTTGCATCGTTCAGATCACAACAATACAAACCAATCAAAGTAAAGGCAGATTAATATATTCAATAGCTAGTCTATACATATGATCAAGGAGTTATGTAATAAAGTGGCATCATCTTTATGGGAAAGGGACATATTACTGTATTGAATTAATTGAAAGTGAAACTTACAACCTGAGCCTTGATGTCATAAGTCTCCTTTCGATGGCTCCTAGCTCTGACACACACACTTGCTCATGCATGAAGAAAATCAACCACTTGTGATGACCTTGCTGTTGTCTCTTGCTGCTGTAGCATCAGTCCTCCATACAGTCTTACACTAATTCTCCAATCAATCTCTTTCTAGTTTTCTTCTAACCTTTTCCATGAGCCATATCCTCAATATATAGGAGAAGATAGATTAGTTACTTGGATAGAAAATGATCCCAAGATATCTGGAATGCCAGTACTTGAACAACCATTCGAAGCCAACTCATCCTTCTAGAAGATTCTCTTCTAGAAGGTTTGAGATTTTTATCTTTTTCCTTCATTAAGAACATGTTCGCACCCTGTAATGAGGTACAGTGTGAATTGTTCGCACTCTAGCTTAATGCAGCCTGCGAGAATCAGGCATTCTCGTAGGCAAGTATATAGGCAGCCTGCGAACTATCTTTAAAATGTGATTTCTGGAAGAAGACAAGCGTAACTTTTCTCAGGAAAATGTTCTTAGTGAAGAGCTTGATTTTCCATCATCATGACATTATCATGACATCATCTCGATGACCAAAATTTTGGATAACAGAATGCCCCCCAAAGTCTAAGAGTGGAATCAGTGACAGTCGATAGACTTTGTAAGCTACATGTGTGTGTCAAGAACCAAGAGCACGTCTAATCAGAGACCTGCAAACACCCAAGCATCAGTAGAATATCATATGTGTCCCATCTGAGGTAGGCATTCCCATACTCAGATCATAGACTGGTGACATAATAAACAAAGGTCATTGCCACCAATCATACACTGTGGATCCATGTAGTCATAATATAGCACAGCCACCTGAATACACTGTGGATCTTTGCGACAAATTTTTAATCAAGACGACATAGCCACAAAGAATACACAGTGGATCTATGTGTCGCAAATCATATATTCCATCGCAACCTGGATCACAAATACAATATCTAGGGTCTTCAATCTCATCACCCAAAGTATGAATCTAACCATGTGATTACATGTGTCGAAGTCGAACATTGTAGAAACCACTTGATTACCGATCATTGATGTAACCGTTAACAAGTGTGAGGGAAATCACCATTGATGTCAATGACTCCCAAGGTACTATAGTACAATCCATCAACTGTGAATAACTGAGTTGATGTAGAACACTCGATGGAATCTCTCGATCAAGGGCCAATGATGTAAACCCATTGTCGAAAGTTAGGAAACTTGCCATTGAGGCATGCAAGCTCCAAGGTACTGAATAATTTCTAAGTCTTAGTCCCGGATAATGTGCTGAAGTCGACGGAACAAGACTCATCATAGGAGGGCCTTGATGTATCCCCCATCAATGACATGAAATGAGTAATCGAGTTTGAAAGTGAAACAGAGTATGTGGCAATTGGAATTTGGACACAGGGAAGGCCAACACGGAATGAATGGGCAACTGCAGATGGCCGACTCAATAGAAGTTTCAGACGGACTGCTCTTGAACATATGAATGACACGACCAATGATTTGGCAGCATTGACTCAAAGACGACACATGGAAAGACCTTGTTATCAAATCGAATGAGAAACAAATGGATTTCCCAAACTAGCTTCAAATGATGAATAGGGGGTGTCATGTTCAAGAGAAACAATTACTGCCAACCAACTCAACGATGAAATATATCCCTTTCCCAAATTTTCCCCCACCATTTCTGGCAAGTACCTCTTTATTTTTACGCAAGCTTGAAGAGGATCAAATATGCTTGTTGATATAATCTCATCCTTTAGACGAGTCCCTTGGAGTATTTTTAACAAACCCTAGGAAGGAGTGGTTCGGTCCCATCATGGGTCTATCAATGTTTGTTTAACGAGTCTAGAGATAGTAAACTCGAAGGTTTTTCAAGATTATAGATTTTGGAAAAACACTCAAAAGAGAACTCTCTCAGTGCCTTTTTTGTACAATAGTCCAATGAGACCGAAAAAGGGTTAAACTATCGCTCGAAGGACGCATAACTTCAAATACTTTAACGAGCATGAAAATAGCAAGATCGCTCGGCAATATTTTCATGTTTCGAGAGTTTGAAAAGAGCTTAAAGTTAACTCCAGGGGGGTTCCTTTTTCATGTAACCACAGCGAGCCCGGAAAGGGATAAAACAACGCTCGATCACGTTCTTATGTTTTTCGAAAGCGCGAGAATGGATAAAAAATGCTTGAGGTTTTAAGTCAAAACCATAGAAAACAAACAAATTCACACCACACCGTAAAAATTTTTGTCCATAATTATCTACATTGGGTACCTGCAAGTCATTTTACTCACTTCTATATTAGTAATTAGGGTTAAATAATGAATAAACATGAAAAAAAACCACTTTTAACATGGTAAAAAGTAAATAAAATAAATTCACAATACATTTTACCATATTATTTTACCCTTTTACCATTTGAGTGCAAAAAACCTCCATTTTACCTTCTACCTTCATCGTCGATTTTTGGGAGCTTCGGGCCATCATTCTTCAAGCCGTCTGCGGTGTTTTGGTAAGCTCTCCATGATTTATCTTTTCATGGTTCAAATTCATGATTTCATTGGTTAAATTTCAAGTTTTAAGTCCATTTTCCAAACCCTATTCATGTAGAAGGATTCTCGCAGGCTGCCCATATGGGGCTTGCGAGAATGCTTCATTCTCGCAGGTGGGCCTAAGGTAGAGTGCGAGAAGTTCGCACTGTGTGCCATAGGCCACCTGCGAACAATGAAAAGTTTGAAATTTCATGTAACATTTAGCCAAAACAAAGAATTTTTCCCATGTTTAAGAGTATTAACCATCTTCATATGTTTCCCATGCAAGTTTATAATCATCATCATGGTGCTCGAATGGAGAGAACGAGAACACAAGGACGATAATGAAAATGCCAAAAATCACCCTCCGACCATTGCTACATTAAGAGATTGCGGTCTCTTAAAGTATTTCCTCATCCCGGGCATGAGAGCCCAAGTTCGATTGCTGGAATACTTAGTCCGGATGTGGGATCCGGACCAACAGGTTTTTAATGTTGGAGCTCACACATTGACTATCGACATTGAGGACATCTATTTCCTGACTAGGCTTTCCAGGTGAGGGTCCTATGTCAGTTTGACTGGTAGCCGAAGGGGTGGTTTAAAAATGAGTGAGTATTGCCGTGAGTACTGCGTGCCTGAGGCTGAACGACAAAAAGGGAAAGTGGCCATTTGGGGAGTGACTAATATAACTCTTCGTACCATTCTCTTCACTATCGCTCGGATGGTAGGAAGTGGTACCCCACATATGGCTCTGCAGAGCTATTTTCAGTATGCCATCGAGTGTACAGAGCCTCGGGTCTTCAACTGGGCTAACGCAGTGGAAATCTAAAACAGTTTAGTTATGGATCATTGCTGGTGTCCTTCTTCTGTGAGAGGGTCCCAGTGTTTAGACTTCAGGTTGAGTGGCACTTTTTGGGTCCTAGGGATCCACGGATGTTACGATGGTGTCAACTCATGGCTAGACATGTGGCAGGACCGATCGTTAGGTATGACGATACCTTCTTCGACTGGCTTCAAGGCCAGGTGCTGATGGTAGAAGATTATGCATACGCTGGCTTGGATTTCCACGGCAATCGTGACCTTGCACTTCCTGAAGACNGTGGCACTTTCTGGGTCCCAGGGATCCACGAATGTTACGATGGTGTCAACTCATGGCTAGACATGTGGCAGGACCGATCGTTAGGTATGACGATACCTTCTTCGACTGGCTTCAAGGCCAGGTGCTGATGGTAGAAGATTATGCATACGCTGGCTTGGATTTCCACGGCAATCGTGACCTTGCACTTCCTGAAGACGCACAGTGGGGAGATATCCGTAAGAAGTACACAAATTTTTTAAGTTTTTAAATGTTTTTGGATTTTTAACCATATTTAAATGTTTTTGTTTTTATAGTTTTACCCGAAGACTAACACCAAATTTTTGTTGATAACACAGACGTCGGCGCATATAGACCTGCTGGTAGTTCTCCTGTCCAGCGTCGAGGAGAGGC
>JASDQU010308549.1:6997-24765 GCA_032191745.1 Picea mariana
CTCCGCTTAAACCTTCCTTGGATGCGTCAGTGCATACCAAAAAGTTTGCATCCATGTCAGGGACCTTTAGTATCGGCGATGTGGTCAACAACTCTTTAAGCCTTCGAAATGCTTCTGCGCATTTCTCGGTCCAAACAAACTTCTTGCTTTTCTTTTGCAATTCCGTGATCGGATTTGCTATCTTCGAAAATCCCTCGACAAACCATTGATAGTATCCTGTTAAACCCATAAAATTACGCACTTATGTGACATTCGTCGGCGCAGTCCATTCCATAATAGCCTCAACCTTGGCTAGATCCATGGCGATAGCTTCGTCGGAGATTACATGCCCTAAGTAGTGAATGCTCGATTGATAAAAAGAGAATTTGGACAACTTCCCACACAATTTGTGCTCTCATAGACACTGTAGTACCAAGCGCAAGTGCTCGTCATGCTCCTCCATCCTCCGAGAGTAGATCAAGATATTGTCAATGAATACTTGGACGAACTTGTCCAAGTACTCGCGAAACACCCCGTTCATCAAACTCATGAATACCCCTGGGGTGTTTGTCAGTCCAAACCGTAAAACAGTAAACTCGTAATGTCCAAATCTCGTCTTAAAGGTGGTCTTAGGGACGTCATCCTCCTTGATCCGTAACTGGTGATACCCTGACCGCAAATCGATCTTGGAGAACACCGTCGCACCCTTCATTTGGTCGAATAGATCATCAATTCTTGGTAAGGGATACTAATCCTTGATCGTATCCTTGTTCAGTTGACGGTAGTCAATGTAAAGCCTCCATGATTCGTCCTTCTTTCATATGAAAATAATTGGTGCACCCCATGGTGACACACTAGGGCGTATCAGTCCCAGGTCCAACAACTCCTTCAGTTGCATTTTCAGCTCTTTCAACTACGGGGTCGACATCCGATAAGGAATTCTTGCTATAGGTTTGGTCCCCAGTTTCAGGTCTATGGTAAACTCTAGTTCCCTTTCCGGTGGCATCCCAGGCAACTCCTCTAGAAATATGTCTGCAAACTCCTTCACCACCGGAAGGTGTTCTAGACCTTTCGCTACTCTCTTTTTGTTTAGCGCAAGAATCGCATAAAGCTTGCACCCCTTGCGTATACTCTTCCGTAAATATAAGGAAGATATGAACCTCAAGGATACTCCCTGGTTCCATCCTACAATCACACGTCTCTGTCCTTCATCATCGACCAAGCTCAACCATTTCCTCTTACAGTTGAGTATCGCCTCATGTGATTCCAACCAATCCATACCAATCATGATGTCATAAGATCCTAAGATCGTGACGTACAAGTTGACCCTCATGACCAACTCTCCCAGGTTAAGGGCACAACCCGTAACCTTTCCTCCAACCTTCTGTTTGGCTCCTGAAGCCATCTCTATGAAGCTAAACTCGTCCTGTTCGACTGCCTTTACCTTAATCCTCTTTAGCGCTGCACCAGAAATGAAACTCTTAGTAGCACCTGGGTCTATCAAAATACTAAGGGTCTAGTCAGCGACAGTACCTATCGTCTCGAGCACAGTCGACTGGTGCTCTGCCTGGCGGTTATTCACCGCCGCATGAATCTGATGGGCCTNGTCTATCAAAATACTAAGGGTCTAGTCAGCGACAGTACCTATCATCTCGAGCACAGTCGACTGGTGCTCTGCCTGGCGGTTATTCACCGCCGCATGAATCTGATGGCCCTTGCCCATATATCCCACGGTAGTGGGTCCGGCTGATCCGGACACTCTGGTCCTCTCCACAGGAAATTCGCGCTGGTAGTGTGGCTCCCCACACGTCCAACACTCCTTCTTCGGCCCAATAGTCCTGGTACCCGAAGTAGAAGATGACGACCCACCGGCCTGGAACCCAGGTCTGTTCTGCTAAACATTCCTAAACTGTTGCTGCTGCAGGCGACACTGCTGTTGATGCTGTGGTCCCCAATAAGGTGCCCGTTGCTGAGGCGACGGTCGTCGGGGTGTAGTGAAAGTGAATCCTCTCTGGAAGCCATGATATCCCGGCGTATGTCTCGCTGGGGTCTGATGCTACGGTTTACCAGATGAACCCTGCCCTGTTGGTCTCATTGGAGTCCTGGTCTGAACCCCACTGATAAGCTCCTCCTCTGCTATGAGGGCCTTTTGGACAACGTCGTGCAAGGTTTGAGGCATCAAGATCCTAAGCTTTTCACGCAGGCTACCGTTAAGGCCAAACATGAACCGGTTGACCTTGAGTTTCTCCGTGTTAAGGTGCGGAGCATATTGGAGCAGCTCCATGAAACGTGCCTCATACTCGGGCACCGTATGAACTCCCTGTCATAATGCGTTGAACTCATTGAGCTGACGCTCAATGAATTCCTCTGAAAGATACCTCTCTCAAAACTATTCCTCGAACAATTCCCATGACACGTCTTCAACGACCATGTTCAGCTGCGGTAGGAGCGTCTTCCACCATAGAAGAGCGCTCCCCTTTAGTTGAAATACTGCCATGCGGACCTTCATGTTGGAGGTATAATCGCGAATTGTGAAGCACATCGCCATGTTCTCCAACCATGCCTCAGCGGCTACGCCGTCTGGGGCACTAAAGAACTCTAGAAATTTGACCTTCTCGAGTTCACGGTGAATGCTACCAGTAACGGCCGGTGCACGCGGCGGAACCTCAGCAGGTGCCGGTGCCCTGGCCTCGTCTCTATCCAATCGGTTGATCAATTCCTCAGACATGCGTTGAAAAGCCCTCATCATCTCAACCATGTCTCCAACTGCTATCTGCTCCTGTCTGAGAACTTGCTCGCCTCCTTGGGGGTTAGACCCCTCAGGCGTGGATGATACTGGAGGTGTCACGCCTCCTCCCCTAACACCCCATCGTCTACCTCCACGACGTCCTCTAACCATGATTACCTGCATGCACACAATCAACTCGATCAACAACACTATAATCGAATCAAATCATGTCACGAAAGCCGTAGCGAATCCCAAGTCGCGGGTCGAGCCGGCTCTGATACCATATGTAACAGCCTCCTCATTATGACAACTACTCTGATAATAGGTTCAATTTTTTTTTTTTTTAAAGTGTGTGTGCACGTGTAAAAAGGAAACATACATACTTGACTCTACATTGCCACCCGACGATTAACAAGACACAACCACGATGATCACAACAAGAAAACATAAGGTGCAGAACAAGTAATTGCAAGCATTAAATGACATACTGTGTTATGTACAGTACGAACACAGATGGAAGAATCCATAGTAGTAGATTTTACTATTTCAGCACAGGAAAGCAAGGCGTTTAATCTTAGTTCTCTACTCCAGAGAGAGAGAATGTCAGATAGGCTCTTGGCTGACTGCTCAGGCAGAAACTAGTAATCTCTGTCAGGAGGTGTGTTGCAAGAGTGGAAACCCTGCCTTTAAAGGGCCCGAGACTCTTGATATGGCACTGGATTCTTTACACATAAATAATCACACACACAGCCTTATATACAGAGCGACTATATTTATCAGATCGAAGAGTCTGATATCATACAACTGTGAGTTTGGACAATTCCAATTATAGTACTAACCTTGAAATTAACCCGACCCTAAATGTTAGCATAGAAATAAACAACAACTTTATTAACCCTAAATTTAATAGCCCAACCCTAAGCCAATCAAATAAAAGCACCCTGCAGAAGGAACCCATCGGATAAGGGTGCCTGCAAGAATTAAGGGCAACACAGAAAAACCTAATACGCAATAAAAACAAAAGCCAATTGAGCAATAGGAAACTGGTGAAGAAAATCCAGAACCACATGGGCACAGCTTCAATTGAAATGTCATAGGACTCTTCTAAATACGTTTAGCAACTTGTTAAGGTCAATATCATTTAATTCAGGCATCATTTAACGACGATTCCACTCATGTAATCAGTTCAACTCCTAGGTAGCTTTCTATGCATTTTGAGGAAATGAGCCATTTTACTTAAGTGAAAAATTAAGAATTAAAAACCAAAAATCCATTAAAGAAATAACGGAGTAAGGGATGCATTATACATCCATTAAAACTAATTACAAGGATAATGCCTACTAACCATAAGTAAGATTTAAACATCAAACACATCTTATATCACGATAACCCCTCGAAATTCCAAATTCAATGCATCTATGTGCTATCAAAGAACCGTAAAGCCACAATACCCCTTTCCATATATGATAACCATATTACCCTATTGACAAAATATATATTTAAAAGATTACACTATGCTAACATTATCATGAATAAAATCCACATTATACTAACCATGCTCTATTTATTTTAATACCATATCCATGTTTCATTAACGCAATACCAGTTATATTAAAAACCATGTCTGAGTTATATTAAAGCATCACCCAATCACTTCAACCATATCCAAGTTATATTAAGGCATTACCTTAAGGCCTTAAAAGTACATGTCATTTATAATAGAACAAAACCCATTAATACATTACCCTCTATACATTATTAAGGCAAATATTCCCATCTGAATAATAAGATAGGTTGTTTGATTTAGTAGATTGCAATTAATTACCAACATTTGGATGATAAAAAGGAATTATATAACTAAATTGATCATTTAACATCACATCATTTTACATCTAAACTAACCATTCTAAAATGATAAGTGATACAACTCTAATTCCACCATTCAAGGTTATCTTTAATCGATAACGATATGTTAGTCATCTAACTCATCGATTCTTAAATGAATCAATAGATGTAACCTAAGAACAAATCAACATTAGCATCATTTCATATTTAAATTATCCATGTAAAAAAATCAAATTTACGACTCTTACCTTTACCCTTCAGCATTATTCATCATCTTTAATTAATATCAAGGTAAGGCACAGTGCACATAAACCCTAACCATTAACGGTTCTAACAAGATATCATAGTTGCTGGCAATAGATCAGTCATGTACCTCTCGCAATCAGACGCTACCAGGGTGCTGGTCACCTGACATTGAGTCAATCGCCAAGGGTAGCAGGATAGTGATGGATACACTCTATTCTAAAAGGTAAGAGTGTTTATGGTGAAGGCTCATGACCCAACACAAAACAATTGTCGCAAATAAATGGTGCCACTGTCCAACTGTCACGCCATCCATTTCAGTCCAGTTCTAGGGTAGGTGAATGCTTTAAGGTGCTGCCAAAAATCAAGGGAAGGGGGTGTCGCTACCAGCCCAGTCGTAAACGCCTCTAACACCAGGCCATCATGCGTTCAGGGAAGCCATTGGGCGAGAAATCCAGGAAGGGACAGAATGACCCAACGGAAAAAGGTCATGAATGTAAACGACCCAAAAGTGTCACTGTCTATTATGAATTGCTAAGGTAATGGTTCAGGAACACGATTTCATTCCTTTGCATACCTGGATGAAATTTTTAAACAAACGGAGGGCTCTGGTTTATGACCAGAACATTGTGACAGCAAGGGGGGAGAAGGCCACGGTCCAAGAAGCCCAATGCTATCTAAGAATGCACTGACCCCAAGTAACTCACCCGGTAATGAAATTTTCCAGTTAAATTTCAAAGGTTGTAGAGTGCGGGAAAAACACGGTGTCCACCATTTTATGGTGCAAGCACAGTAATTCCACCCCTTAAATTATTACAGAAAGGGGGACGAGATTCGTATGCCAGGTTCACGATGATTCACTCCTTTAAAATTGACTGGGAGATGTATAGCTAAAAACCCTCTGAATCCAATCCCCCAAGTTAACCAACCCAAGACACATCACAATCACATCACAGGTTAACCACACAAGGCACCCAGGGAGAGAATTTGTGAGGGAACCAAGGGAGTGCACTACATGGACTAAGAGAAGGGAACTAAGTCTCGAGCCTATCATATCATGTGACAAGCCCCTTGGGGAAAAGGTGCCAAGTCTGGGTTGGGCATGGTGAGTAAAAACAACAACAACCTTAACCTATTTAAATCCCATCCACTAGATCAATGGAAGACCATTACAACAGAATTGGGCCCCTCAGTAACAACATGCATTCATCACTAACCTAGGGCAGAGGCAACTTTACATCGGTACACATTTACATTCACTGGGAAAAATTCTTACAACCATTACATAATATCAATTGCTGAAGTAACATTCCTTTCATCCATTATCTATTAATAGCGGACGTAATACATATTTTTCATCCATTTCACCATGATATTCGCCTAAGTCTAAAACCATTCAATTCCACTATATCCTTAATCAATTCCTATATAATTCTTATATACTTCTATCAATAAACCCAAAAAAACATACAGTTGCATGTTCTCCTTTTCTAGGTGACGTATGTGCACTCCTTGCCGTTCTCGCTCGCCGACCTTCTAGACTACACTGGTACCTCCCAGCCAATCGCTAGGGGTACTCTGCTTCCCCCTTAGCCCCCTGAGCCACAAAGGGGCCACAAAGTCTCCAGATGGTACTCTAGCTCCCACCTCACCTCGCAAGGCTGAGCTACCACTCCTATCCGAGCTGGAAAATCCCAACTCCCCACAAGTAATCAGTCAAGTCGCCAATCCGACAGTGTAACGTTACACTAACAGTCGATCCCCTTTTCTTCCTCATCTTCCCTTTCTTTTATCGAGTTGTCCAAACCTCACACTTTCCCTAAATCACTTTTAAATTAAGTTTTAATAAAAATATTCTAAATATTCTTCTTCACACAAGTGTCGTCCATCCCCCTCTTTCCTCCAATAATTATTTTCTTTAAATTATTAATTTACTCATTTCCCTCACCCACCTAGAGTTTCTCCTAAATTTCCTCCTAGGTGTTCCTAGATACCCTTACATGTTTTAAATAATTTTCCTAAAAAATGAAGTTACTAATTTAGCTCAAATTAGAAGGTTCTTAATTGCAGATTCCTTACTATGTTGACCTCACTTTTTACCATAAGTTCCCAACTTTTCTTTATTATGTTTCCTCCAATCCTTAGTTTCCTAATTTTTATTATCCCCTTCTTTCCCCTTTTTATTAGAGCCAAAATGGTAGTTGTTCTATTTACTCTTTTCCATTTATTATTAATTTAAAATCTTCTTTTATACTTCCACAAGTTAAATAATTTGTTTCTTCTTTACAATTTAAAACCACGAATTTTTAATTAAATTATTACTCTCTTCATTTTACCCTCTAAATATAAGAAGATTAAAATTAATACTTAAGTGGTTTTTAGTTTATATCTTTATTTTTATTTTTTTTAGGGCCTTTTTCTTAAGGCTTAACAAAAATTTACCCTAGAGAAGTTTTAGACTTAGGTTTAGATTCTGAACTGGGCGACAATTATTTAGGGAAGTCATTTTAAGAATTTATTAATGTGTTAAATGTCTTAGGGCCATCTAGGTTTGTTCCTTCATCAACATCAACGCGACATGCCCTTCAGGACGTACCACGTGCTCCAAGGTTGCCACTCACCTCTAGTGTTTCCTTTGCACGACGTGCCCTTCAGGATGCACCACGTGCTCCAAGGGTGCCACTCGCCTCTAGTGTTTCTTTTGCGCGACGTGCCCTTCAGGATGCACCACATGCTCCAAGGGTTCCACTCGCCAACTTGACTGATTGGTAGACATCTATAACCCCTGGAGTCAACACTCCGCCAGGTGAACTTGTGGGAGACTAAGGGCTCTAAGGAATAAGGCCCCCGCCTTATTGCACGCCCCTTATAATCATCATGAGCGACTGTCGCACTCTGCCCTAATGGCATCGTGTATTCCTCTCAAACTAGGTTATTGTTAACCTACAGTTCGAGCCACGGCGGGAGTGCTAGTAGGCTCTGGTAGGGCTGTTGTCCACACCTCTCCCTCAACCGCTCTAAAAATCGTGTGTGACCCCTTTACTCTATATGTGAGTCTGGTCGGAAAGCTATCATCAGCCTGCATCATCAACAATCGTGTCAGAACATGTCAACATCATATAATCAAATCAATGAAATATCACAGTAAATAAATCAACCCAAATAGCACACTCCCTGACTCAATCTGGAGTCCAAGGGGTTCCACCGATGCCTCTGCATCCTCAAGTTCCAAAACCCTACACACTCAATAAAACTGAGTCAATAGCACCTGTCTACGTCAAAGTAGTAAAACATCATGTCATCTATCATAACGCATCATAATCAAAGATAAATGTTTTGACATCATAAAAGTCCAGATCACTTGCGAGCAAGTGTTCTCAAAGAATAAGTTTTCTCAGTGCGCCAGAGCGGTATGTTACATTATTGTATTATAGACTGAGCTGTGATGACACCATCGTTATGAAAACAAGTGATGCAACAAGTGCAACTTTTTTTTTTTTAAGAAGTTTGGAAACAACGACAACTGTCAAGCAACACAACTTGACGACGAACACAGCGCACACAAATTAGGAAAAATACAAGATGATAGGGCACACTAGCACATCATTCATCTGGACAAACATGCGATAATCAATATATAGATAAAAATGACTACCCTCCCAACACCGCCAACAATGACTGCGAGCTTAGGGACAACGTCAACAACCTGACACATCTGCATCGACGACTAGTAACTAGCAACCCCTATGATACATAAACCAACTGCATTAAGGCATTATAGAACCAAGTACATACATCAATCATAAAAAACAAACACTCACATCGGGAAGCACCAGACTCTGCCCAGGTTATCATTTGCGCCTATCCATTAGGGCGCGCAATGATTTCCTCATCGGAAATCATGCCTTCACGGCATGACAGGCGAGACTGTAACCAAGGCATAGGATAACCCAATCAACCCTAATTCATGACACGATCCAATGCCATAAGTTCCAAGTTAAACGGTCAATTAATAAACGCCAATGATGAACAAAACACTTAAACCACCAACTGAAAAATGAAGCAGGTTAACTACGTTTGATACAAATAATTTGCACAAAGAACCAGATAGCCTTCTTGATTCTTCCAAGGTAGTCACTTGGGGTCTGATGATAGATAACCATCCGCCATTAAAATCCAACCCGAAGCAAATAATAAAAATCAATCCACTAACATAAGAACATAAACCCACTAATAGAACATCGCCCAAGTGATTAGTTGATGTAACCAATCATCAATTAAAATTCAATTAAAACATATTCTAGTATCTTTCACCCTTCCAATCAAATGTTTAATGATCGATAAACCAACTATACTTAACTTTAATTTTAAAATTCAACCCCTTACAATATGACATGAGCGAAGCATCTTAAAATGAATAAAATATTGTTTTACATTCAAAGTATTATCTAAGGTAACAATGCTTCCCTATCAACCTTGGTATTTAACCCTTGCAAGATTTACAACCCAAATAGCTTTCAATCATGCATCTCGCCTCATCCAAATGCACAATATATACATATGATCCATCGACAGAAATCAATGTAGTGGTGAAGCAACTTAATTAGAGAAAGGGGTTCTGCAAATCCTAAGCACCTTAATCGAAGGCTGTAAACATTTAAAAATCTTGGGAAGAAATCTGCAATCTACAAAGAAGATTGCATTAGTCTGAAATCTGTAATTTGAAATTTAAGTGAGGGATAAGGTAAGCCTTTCATCTATCCACTAGAATTGTTGTCATTCTTTAATGCTATTAGAAGGAATATTTCAATAAGGCACTACAATTCAATGATCAACACATTCCTCTGTAGTAATAATTTAGAATTTGAAAGACAATAAATATATGTGTGGTAATGAATGAAATTTAAGGTAGTAACCAATTCAGTGAGGTATTAAATGGAAATCAAAGCTAGACCGTACAACTAGCAATATTGGCAATGCCACACTTGGATTCTCAGCGCCCTGCTAAAAATGCGTTATCTATGAATGAGGAGAAATCCTACACATGAAAACATAATAAACAAAAAATTCTTCATCTCAACGTGAAACAACAAACGTAATTCTGTCAGACGTCACACTGTAATTGCGTTAATTAGCCAATTCCATGAACAGGAGTTCGTTGAGGGAAGTCGCTAATCCTCAAGGCGTTATACAACAATGAGGAGGATCCAAGGGTTAACTTCCAAGCTTCATGGAAAAACATTTCCAACAAAATGCTTGAGAAAACCAGCATGAGACAACAAGAATTGAAAATTTGTTCCTCCATTTCTTCCACAGAAATTTCCACCACCATCCTCACATATTTAATATGGAAATTGGATTTAACCCTGCTAAAATTTCTAGTACGATCCACTCCTCCAACCATTGAAGTGGATCAACCTAAATATTATTGCATCAACTAAGGAAATTTCCTTACAAGTTCAATATACATTTAAATTGTTAATACGCAATATAAACTACAATTTAATACCCAATTATGAAAATAATTTCCTGGATTAAAATGGATTTAATGAAATATGCTAAATTGAAAGTGATCAATCACAAGCCAAGGATTTTTTCATCAAACCGTAGAAGAAGGACAGTGGAAGGAGTTTACCAATCACAGAGATTTTACCAGTCAACGTACGAGTTTTTTTTTTTTTTTTTAACCATTCAGTGCCCAGAGGTTTACCAATCAAAGGGCTAGGAGTAGCATAATAAAATCGTGGAGTAGGAACTGGGCATTAGGCCATTAAATTGGTGGATTAAAATTTCGGTGTAAAGTGCCAATGAAATGGTGCGTGAAATCTGGGTAATGTGCTAAGTAAAACGAGTGCTTACTTGGTAAAAACGCCAAGAAAATCACATGCATATCATCCAAAAACACACCGTCGTAGTTAAATTCATAGACCTGTAGAGATTCATTGTCCTTCCATGGTAAAAATGCAGGCTTTCAAGGTATCCATGAGCTATCCAACCAAAATCAACAGATTGTTGTCTAAAAACTAGGGAAAATGAAATACTTTAAAATGGTGGTCCTAAATGTAAATCACTACAAATCATAGTAAATCACAGCCACTACGTAAATCACAGTCAATAAGTTAATGAAATCGCAGTCAAGGGTTAAGGAAGCACTGGCGTTGATCCTTCAAATCATAGATATGATACCAAACAAAGGGCCGGGATATGCCAAGAAATCACAGGGAAAAATCACAGAGACAAGCAACAAAAATGCCAAGACTAATTGATCAGAGATGAATCAACAAAAACACAAAGATACTCAATGCAAGATGGCACAAGACAAATCATTTGGAAATGGATCAAACAACGCACATATCAGTAAGGGTAAACGGCTATGAAAGCATCCTTCATTCATCATAAATCAATAAAACCATAGGACAGTCACAACATGTAGGGAATCGAAAGCCAAGGAAATCAATCAACAACGATCTTAAGGCTATGGGGGAAATTCAATCATCAATTAAAATGCTAAGTCAATAATTTTATTTACCTAATTAAACATACAGAACAAAAAGCATAAAGTATACTCTCAATATACTATGCAGAAATAAAGGAAGCATACCATAGCCCAAGTCACTTGCTCTGAGTTGTTGTTCCATGTGCTTCGTGTAACTCTCGCTTACTGAATGATGAGACTTCACTAGTACGTCCCAACCAATGCTAGGGTTACTCTTCTTCCCCCCTAGCCCACTCGAGCCACAAAGGGGCCACGCACACTGAACCAGAGATCAACTAGCTCCCATCTTGCCTCGCAAGGTCAAGCTACCACTCATCGTTGAGCTAGGTATCCCAACTCCCACAAGCTAAGTCAGTCAAGTCTAAAATTCTACAGCGTAACATTCTGCATAACCGAAGAGATCCATCATCCTCCTCCTCACTCCCTTATATAAATTTTCCAAGTCATCTCTTTCCAAAATTCCCATTTAGTTTGTTGTTCAAAAATTTAATTCATACAAATCCTCCCCATACATGTGTCACCCATCCCCTTCATTGCACCATAAATTAATTTCATTAATTAATTAATTACTCCTATTTCTCTCACCCACCTTAAAGCATTGCTAGAATCGCTCCTAGGTGTCCACATATTCCCTTACAAGTTTTAATGACTCCCCCCCTTACTAATTTACTAGTTGAGTTTAATTTAGCAAGTTCTTAAAGGCTAGATACCTTACTAAGTTAGACTTTCTGCTTTTTCCTTGCATTTCCCCCCCTTTTTTTTTATGTTTCCCTCTTTTTCCTAGTTTCCTAATTCTTTTAGATTTCCATCTTTCCCTTTTTATTTAAAACTCAAATTGGCAGGTGTAGAAATTAACTTTTTCCCCTTTTTCCTTTTCAATTAATAAATTTTAATTAGCATAAGTGATAAACAATTATTTTCCCTTTTTTCCCTTTTTAAAATTTTATCCCCCAAAATATTTTTATAAATTAAATGAATTACTTACCCCCTTCTCGTCACATGATTAATGATGATTATCATTATTATTTATTTATATTCATTTTTATTTTTATATAAATAGGTAAATTTGTTATCACAAGTATCACTTAGACCTAGACTTTATTTTCCTAGTCTAGGTGACATTTTATTAGGGGAAATGTTTTAAATCTTTCTTATCACATTATTCATCCTAAGGCCATCTAGGTTTATCCATTTATTAATTAACAATGCGATTTTCCCTTGAGGATGCACTAGGTGCTCCAAGGGTCCCACTCTCCTCAACCTATTTCCCATGTGCGACGTGCCCTTCAGGACACACTACGTGCTCCAAGGGTACCACTCGCCTCTTGAATGACTTGGTAGACATAAAAAAAACCTGGAGTCAATACTCTGCCAGGTAATATTGTGGGAGACTAAGGGCCTCTAAGGAATAAGGTCCCTACCTTACTGCATGCCCCTTATAATCATCGTGAGAGACTGTCGCAGTCTGCCATCATGACATTGTGGGTCTTCTCGAACTAGGTAGTCATTAACATACAATTCGAGCCACAGTGGGAGTGCTAGTAGGCTGTGGTAGAGCTACTGTCCACACCTCTCCCTCAACATTTCTGGTAGTCGTGCGTGACCCCTCTACTCCACATGTGAGTCTCGTCAACAAGCTATCGTCAGCCTGCATCATCAACAAATCATGTCAGAAATAATATCCATAATCATATCATCTAATCATATACACAAATGTCATATATATACAACACTCAAACCCCAATAGTCCAGTCCCTGACTCGATTTGGACTCCAAGGGTTTCATCGATGCCTCAACATCCTTGAGGTCCAAATCCTGCACACTCAGGAGAACCGAGTCAATAGCACCTATCTAAGTCAATATAGTAAATAACGTATAATCATATCCATAATTCCTCATAATAATAATCAACAGTCAAAGGTGTAATAATCTAGATCTCTTGCAAGCAATTGTCCTAAAATATAAGTTCGCTCAGTGTGTGTAAGAGCAGGATGTTACATACACCCTGTCTTGGTCTAAACTTCATCCCAAAGTTTCAAACTATATAAGTGCCAAAATAATGTGTATCACAGTATCATAAGTCTATCTATCCAAGAAAAATGGAAACTATTGGTGCATATCATATGCGTCCTCCCAGGTCGTCGAGTGTGGACTATAGTTGTCCCACTGGATCTTGACCTGATCTACTGTTCGACATTGAAGCTGTCAAATGTGATGATCCAGGTTGCGGATTGGCTCAGTCGTGAGAGCACCGTTATTTGACACCCACAAGGTTCTCAAGTCAAAATATGTGTAGGGTCACTAACCATAAATTCTCCATCAGAGACGTGAAAGACATCATGCATATGCCTCAATAATCTGGAAAGGTTATTCATTAGGCCATGAGCTCGTTCCTTTCCATAATCTCGAAAGGTCCCACGAGCCTAGGAGAGAGTTTAGTTCCCTTTCAAAACTTGATCGAACTCGTATTCGGTTTTACCCGTAAGAAGACTTGATCGCCAACTTCGTAACTATGGTCGACACGGTGCGCATCGGCATAACTCTTCTGTCGATCATGCACTTCTTTAATCCTTTGTCTTATTTTTTTCATTTTCTCTTCCATTTCTTGGATTGCTTTTGGTCCCACTAGGACCCTATCCTCAAGTCGATCCCAACTCAAAGGCATCTGACATGGTTGCCCATAAAGAAAACTTGAAAAGCGCCATCTTAATGGTGCTTTGGTAACTGTTGTTATAAGCGAATTCTACCAGTGGAAAGAATTCTTCCCAACGCTTTTGTTGGTCCATCATGTACATGTGCAACATGTCCTCCAAGGTTTGGTTCATTTGTTTGGTCTGCTCGTCAGTCTCCGGGTGATACGCAGTACTGAAGTTAATATGGGTTCCCAAGGCCTCTTGGAAACTAGTCCAAAATCGTCTAGTAAACATTGATCCTCGATCAGATATAATCCTCTTAGGCACACCATGTAGCCTCACAATCTCACTGATGAGGACTCTAGCTATGTCAGGTGCTTGATACGTCATATGCATAGGAATAAAATGAGCACTCTTAGTCAAAGTGTCGACTACTACGAAAATCGAGTCATGTCTCCTTACCATCAGTGGCAATCCAACAATAAAATCCATCGAAATAACCTCCCATTTCGAATCTGAAATAGTGTGTGGCTATAGTAATCCTGTTGGATGTCTATGTTCAGCCTTTACCTACTGACATTCTAGACATATGGCCACATAGTTGACTATGTCTACCTTAATTCCTTTCTAGAAGAATAAGGGTTTAAGGTCCGCCCTCATCTTCGTGACTCCAAGGTGAGCCATTGTATAATTCTCTATGAGCCTCGTTAAGGATCAGGCTCCTCAACTCTTTGTTCGGTGGTATGTAAATCTGATTTTTAAACCTCAATAATCCATCGTCGTCAAATGCAAAACCTTCAAATCTTGGTACCATCATTGTGTTTTGTCTGATAAAATCCTCGACCTCTTTGTACCAGTCATCGTCACATTGTAAGGTTAGAATGTTTTCACGTATATTCATCTAAAGAGGCAACACCGAAATGATGCATGGTCTCCGAATCAATGCATCTGCCACTTGGTTCACTATTCCTTTTATGTAAGAAATCTTGAAATCATACTCACTAAGAAATTCCGACCAACATCGTTGTCATGCATTTAGGACGCTTTGCATAAAGATGTGTTGTAGTCCACAGTGATCCATATTTAGTTCAAATTTTCGTCCAACTATGTAGTGCCTCCGACCTTTCAAGGCAAAAACAATGGCTAACAACTCCAAATCGTGCATCACATAGTTCTCCTCATGCCTTCTCAGTTTCCTCAAGATGTAAGCGATCACTAGACCATCTTGCATCAATACTCTAGCTAAAAATTCCTTGGATGCATCAGTGAATACCAAGAAGTCCACGTCCATGTCAGGGACCTTTAGTATCGGTGCCATTGTCAACATCTCTTTAAGCCTCCGAAAATATTCCGTGCATTTCTCAGTCCAAACAAACTTATTTTTCTTATTCTGCAACTCCGTGATCGGATTTTCTATCTTCGAAAATCCCTCAACGAACCATTGATAGTATCCTGCTAAACCCGTGAAGCTAGGGATTTTCGAGACATTTGTCAGTGTAGGCCATTCCATAATAGCCTCAACCTTTTCTAGATCCACGACGATACCTTCACCGGAGATGACATGCCCTAATTAGTGAATATTCGATTGATAAAACGAGCATTTGGACCACTTCCCATACAAGTTGTGCTCTCATAGACACTATAGTACCAAGCGCAAATGCTCGTCATGCTCCTTCGTCATCCGAGAGTAAATCAAAATATCATCAATGAATACTTGGATGAACTTGTGCAAGCACTTATAGAACACCCAGTTCATCAAACTCATAAATACTCCCAAGGCGTTTGTTAGTCCAAATGGTAAAACTGTAAACTCATAATGTCCCAACCTCATTTTAAAGTGGTCTTAGGGATGTCATCCTCCTTGATCTGTAACTGGTGATACCCTGATTGCAAAATGATCTTTGAGAACAGTGACGCACCCTTCATTTGATCAAAAATATCATCAATCCTTGACAACAAATATTGATTCTTGATCATCACCTTGTTCAATGATGGTAGTCAGTGCAGAGTCTCCACAAACCATCCTTATTTTGTATGAAAATAATAGGTGTTCCCCATGGTGACACACTTGGACTTATAAGTCCCATGTCCAACAACTCCTTCAGTTTCATTCTCAACTCTTGTAACTCTGGGGTCGACATCTGATAAGGCATTCTAGCTATCATTTCAGTCCCCGGTTTTAGGTCTATGGTAAACTCCAATTCTCTCTCTGGCAACATCCCAGGTAACTCCTCCGAGAAGACGTCTGCAAACTCTCTCACCAACGGAATGTGTTCTATACCTTCCGCTACTCCCTTTTCATTTAATGCAAGGATCACATAAATCTTACATCTCTTGCACATGCTCTTCCGTAGCTGCAAGGAAGAGATGAACCTCAGGGAAACTCCCTAGTTTTGGCCTACAATCATGCGTCTTTGTCCCTCATCATCGACATTGGCATTAAGGACTAGTAACTAGCAACCTCTACGGTGGATAACCAACTGCATTAAGTCATTATAGAACAAAGTATCTACATCAATCATAACGAACAAACACCCACATCAGGAAGCACCAGACTCCACCAAGGTTATCATTCGTGTCTATCCATTAGGGCACACAATGATTCCCTCATCAGAAATCATGCCATCATGGGGCGAAAGGCGAGACCGTAACCAAGCTGCAACATAACCCAATCAACCCTAATTTGTGACACGATCCTTCTCCATAAGTCCCAACTTAAATGGTCAATCAATAGACGCCAACGATGAACGAAACACTTAAACCACCAATTGAAAATGACGTAGGTTAACTACGTTCGATACAAGTAATTTACACAAAGAACCATATATCCTTCTTGATTCTTCCAAGGCAGTCACTTGAGGTCTGACGATAGATAACCGTCCACCATTAAAATCCAACCCAAAGAAAATAATGAAAATCAATCCACTAACATAAGTGCATAAACCCAGTAATAGCACATCGCCCAAGTTATTAGTTGATGTAACCAATAATCAATTAAAATTCAATTAAAGCATCTTCTAGTATCTTTCACCCTTCCAATCAAATGTTTAATGATCAATAAACCAACTATACTTACCTTCAATTTTAAAATTCAACCCTTTACAATATGACATGAACAAAGCATCTTAAAATGAATAAAATATCGTTTTACATTCAAAGTATTATCTAGGGTAACAATGCTTCCCTATCAACCTTGGCATTTAACCCTTGCAACATCTGCAACCCAAATAGCCTTCAATCCTGCATCTCGCCTCATTTGACTGCACAATATACACATATGATCCATAGACAGGTATCAACGCAGTGGTGAAGCAACTTAATTAGCAAAAGGGGTTGCCCAAATCCTAAGCACCTTTTTAAACACTTTTAATCGAAGGCTGTAAACAATTAAGAATCTTGGGAAGAAATCTGCAATCTCGAAAGAAGACTGCATTAGTCCGAAATCTGTAATTTGAAATTTAAGCGAGGGGTAAGGTAAGACTTTCATATATCCACTAGAATTTCTATCATGATTTAATTCTATTAGAATGAAGCTTTCAATAAGGTGCTACAATTCAATGATCAACACATTGATGTGTAGTAATAATTTAGAATTAGAAAGGCAATAAATATATGCATGGTAATGAATGAAATTTAAGGTAGTAACAAAGTCGATGAGGTATTAGATGGAAATCAAAGCTAAACCATACAACTAACAATACTGGCAGTGCTACACTTAGATGCTCAGCGCCCTTCTAAAAAGGTGTTAGCTATGAATGAGGAGAAATCCTACACAACAAAACATAATAAGAAACAAAATGTTCTTCAACTCAACGGGAAACAACAAACGTAATGCCACTAGAAA
>JASDQU010308549.1:49425-59529 GCA_032191745.1 Picea mariana
AGAGGTGTGGACAGCAACCCTGCCACAGCCTACTAGCACTCCCGTCGTGGCTCGAACTGTAGGTTAACGATTACCTAGTTCGAGAGGATCCACGATGCCGTGAGGGCAGACTGCGACAGTCGCTCACAATGACTCTAAGGGGTGTGCAATAATGTAGGGGCCTTATTCCTTAGAAACCCTTAGTCTCCCACAAGTTCACCTACTGGAGTGTTGACTCCAGGGGTTATTTATGTCTACCAATCAGTCAAGAGGCGAGTGGCACCCTTGGAGCATGTGGTGCATCCTGAAGGGCATGTCGTGCAAAAGAAACACAAGAGGCAAGTGGAACCCTTGGAGCACGTGCCGCATCCTGAAGGGAACGTTGCATTGATATTGATGAAGGAACAAACCTAGATGGCCCTAAGACTTTTAACACATTAAGAAATTCTTAAAACAACTTCCCTAAATAATTTTCGCCCAGTTCAGAATCTAAGTCCTAATTCTAAAACTTCTCTAGGGTAAAATTTTGTTTAACCTTAAGAAAAAGACCCTATAAAAATAAAATTAAAAATTTAAACTAAAGTCCACATAAGTAATAGTTTTAGTCTTCATAAATTTTTGGGGTAAAATGAAGAGAGTAATAATTTAATTAAAATCCGTGGTTTTAAATTGTAAAAAAGAAATAAATTATTTAACTTGTGAAAGTGTAAAAAGATTTCAAATTAATAATAAAAGGAAAAGAGTAAATAGCGCAACTGCCATTTTGGCCCTAATAAAAGGGGAAAGAAGGGAATAATAAAAAAATTAGGAAACTAAGGAATGGGGGGAAACATAATAAGGGAAAGAGGGGAACTTATGGTAAAAAGCGAGGTCAACATAATAAGGAATCTGCAATTAAGAACCTTCTAAAACGAACTAAATTAGCAACTTCATTTTAGGGAAAGTATTTAAACCTGTAAGGGAATCTAGGAACACCTAGGAGTAAATTTAGGAGCAACTCTACGTGGGTGAGGGAAATGAGACAATTAATAAATTTAAAGAAAATAATTATTGGAGGAAAGAGGGGGATGGAAGACACTTGTGAAAAGGAGAATATTTAGAAGATTTTTTTTTAAACTTAATTTAAATGTGATTTAGGGAAAGTTGGAGGTTCTAAAAACTCTATAAAAGAAAGGGAAGAGGAGGAAGAAGTGGATCGACGATTAGTGTAACGCTACGCTGCCGGATTTGTGACTTGACTGATTACTTGTGAGGAGTTGGGGATTTCCTTGCTCGGATAGGAGTGGTAGCTCGGCCTTGCGAGGCAAGCTGGGAGCTAGACGTACGATCTAGATAGTGTGTGGCCCCTTTTTGGATTGGGGGGCTAAGGGGGAAGCAAAGTACCCCTAGCGATTGGCTAGGAGGTACCGGTGTAGTCTCGACGGTCAGCGAGCGGGAGCGGCAAGGAGCGCGTGGACGACACTCGGAGCAGGTGAACAGGCAAAGGTACGCCCCTTCGGTTGAATGATAGATGGTGTATGATGTATGATTTAGACTTGTATGTGTATTATTATGGTTGTAGTTGGTTTTATTGTGTAGGAAACCCATCCCTCTAACTTGCTCGATTTCGACTAAATCTTTATGTCCGAACAATCTCCTGAAAATTTTGTGTCTGAAAATTCTTACGTTGGAAATTATAAATCTGGATTTTTGGGACTGAAACTTTGTATGTCTGAATTGATTTCTGGACTTTTATGTTTAATTTTTTTTGTCTGAATTAACACATATCTGAATCAATGGGTTGAGTAAACGCCATAGTAGTATTCACTTACCCCCTAACAGTCCGGATGTATGACTCCCCTTGCCGCTTGAATGTTGGATTTAAAAAAAAAACTAAATACTCATGTCTGTGTCAATTCCTAAAGATTGTATGTTGAATTTTGACTGAGTCTACATGTAGGTAACACCTTAAGGGTCCGATTCGAATGCTATGCACTTTAAGTTCAAAATTTGAGCAGTGAAAATTTATGTAATGAAGTTTCGTTTGGAAATTTGAAATGAACTTTATGAAATGAGATTTTATGCTCTAAAATTTAGTTATTGTAGTTTATAATCAGAACTGGAAATAATGCCTCTGTTAAATAAGTCACTTGCTTCTATTGTTTGCGAGATAATAATTTTTTTTAACTGTTATCGCTTACCTCTGCAAATGAAGTTATTTACCTTTGTTTTTAAATAGATAAGGAAAAATTTAAATTCGTTCATTGATGGGCGAATGGCGAATTTGTTCTGTCCCCTTTCATCACTAGAATTTTCACTGTAAAATTTCATTCTGGCATCATCGTGTCAAAATTTCATTCTGGCATTCTCGTGTAAAAATTTCGTTCTGGCATCCTCGTGTAAACATTTTTGTTCTGGCATTTTCGTATAAAAAATTCATCAAGGCGTTCTCTTGCCATCATCCTTGGGTTAAGGTTTGAGTTTTTCCGGTGCAATTTTCTTGAGCAAATCCCTGGAGCAAATATAAGTGGGTGCTACCATTTCTGAGGGATTTCCCCACCTGTGCGTCTCCTAGATGGAGCGAAGGCCCCTTCTTCTTGTGCGTCCATTTTAGGAGGGTTTGAACCAGTGCGTCCTTCCCGGACTCCCCTCTATGCATCGGATTTTTATCAGGATGTAAGCCCACGAATGGTGGCTCCCTTTTCGTTCACCCTCTGGCTGTCAAACGCCCCCTTGGATTGCTGAAAACTCAAACAACGTTGTTACAGCTTCCCACAAAAATTTTCCTTGATTTTTGCCAGCATTTTGCTAAATTGGAAACCTCTGACGGCTGTAATGATTATCTTGCTTGGTTGTAGTGTGGGTGGTGCCTGAATAGACGCTGCAGACAGTTTAATGCACTGATTTTTTTCGAGTTATTGTCTCCAAGATTGTAACGGGAAGAATGTTTTAGGTAATCCGTGGTTTAGCCATGATTTAAGTAAATAATAAATTGAATGACGGACTGAGATGAGAGTGTGGTAGCAGTAAATATTTAATGCCGATAGGAATTGCCGAATGATAGATTTTAGAGCATCTCATTGACCAACTTTAATTGATTAGTTAGATATGGAATGTGGTGTTATTTTATTGGTTCCAGTCCAGACTTTGTTTTGTGACCTGACTGTGTGTCTGGAAGCCGGTTACTCTCCATAGTTTTGTTTTTATTTTCTGAACCTTCAACCTTCAGACAACCTTCAGGCAACCTTCAGATAAAGGGCATAATCTAGAGTTAAATACCCTTTTGGTTCTCATTTTATTGAGTAGTTTTAATAAGGGAATGGTTGGAATATTATAAAGATTTTAGGGTTGTTTTGTTAATGAAATGGTTCTTTTTCTCCATTCCATCAAATCTAGATATTTACAAGCTATTTGAATGTGATTGATTTTACATGCTATTTGAAAGTGATTGGTCTGGTAATATATGTGTACTCTGGAGATAAAAGTTCATCTTAAGATATTCTTAGTTATTGCACTCATTTTTAGGTTAATGTTGGTGTTTATTCTAATGATTGTGTTAAATGATTTTAGAATATGGAGTTAAGTTGATTTAGGATTAGAGATAAAAATGTTAGTTATTGCATTAATTGATAAATTACAACTATTCATTATTGGATTATGATTAATGAAGGAGTAAACGATTTGGCTGATTGCATTAATTATTGATTTATGATTATAGATTCATGTTAAATTTTTCTTAAATGATGATTCACATCCATTCATTATTTCATTATAATAAATGAATGAGTTAATGATTTTAGAAGGCACAAAAGGACAAGTGCAGTGATTATCATTGAATTAAAAGGCCCAATTAAATTATTATGTATATGAGGATTATAACCTAGGGCATGCAACCAATAGTGAGAATCCATATTTATAAAGGATTAATAATCCTTATCCATTTTTGTGCTTAATCAGTTTTGTATGGACAAGATTAAATATGATGGAATTACACTACCTAATTATTGAGATTAAGTTGATATAGAATTGATACTTGCAAGACATTCAGTACAAGTAGTGTAATCGTAATTTTGTCAAGATATAATAAATTGTTCTAATTATTGATATTTAGGACTGCATTTATGATAATCTAGATTGATTAAAATTGTCCATCCTCACTTGTAAACTTGATTATTCTATGATGAATCGATGATTGTGGACTCTGTGGATTTAGCTAGTTGCATGGATTGATTATGGATGGTTGTTGTCGGATTCCTTCAGACTTGCGCTTTCCGTACAATTCGTGGTTGTTCATTAGTTAATGTTGTACTTGGTTGAAATCATATCATTGTTTGGTCTGCTTGTGTCGGGCGGGATGTAGACACATCCATGTTCCTCAGAACATTCGCCAGCCCTGAGCCCTTAAATGGTTAAAATCGATGGGAACCTAGGCTTGAGCATTGCTTATGTGTCTTGGAGGTCCTAACCATTGCATGGTAGGACAGGTGGGTAGTTAGTCTGACTTATTGTAGATTAATCGTCGTTAAATGCATGCAGTTACTTGTTGTGCATCTTATGTCATCTTGTTTTGTTTGTTGTGGTTGCGTCTTGTTCGTCATTGGGTGGCAATGCAGAGTCAAATGTGTTGTTTCCCTTGTACATGTGCGCACACACTTTGATTTGATTTGATTATACTATTGCTACAACTTTCGTGACATGATTTGATTTGATTATACTATTGCTAATCGAGTTGATTGTGTGCATGCAGGTAATCATGGTTAGAGGACGCTGCGGAGGTAGACGACGGGGTGGTAGGGGAGGATGCGTGACGCCTCCAGTAGCATCCACGCCTGAGGGGTCTAACCCCCAGGGAGGCGAGCAGGTTCTCGGACAGGAGCAGATAGCAGTTGGTGACGTGGTTGGGATGATGAGATGTTTTCAGTGCATGTCTGAGGCACTGATTAGCTGCTTAGACAGAGATGAGGCCAGGGCGCCGGCACCCGCTGAGGTTCCACCGCGTGCACCAGCCATTACTGGTAGCATTCACCATGAACTCGAGAAGGTTAAATTTCCCAAGTTCTTTTGGGCCCCAGATGGTGCCGCCGTCGAGGCATGGTTGGAGAATATGGAGATGTGCTTCGCACTTCGCGATTATACCTCCAACATGAAGGTCTGCATGGCGGTATCTCAATTGAAGGGGAGTGTTCTGCTGTGGTGGAAGATGCTCCTACTGCAGCTGAACATGGCCGTTGAAGACATGTGATGGGAACTGTTCGAGGAACGGTTCCGAGAGAGGTACCTTTCAGAGAAATTCATTGAGCGTCAGCTCAATGAGTTCAATGCATTACGATAGGGAGGTCGTACGGTGTGCGAGTACGAGGCACATTTTATGGAGCTACTCCGGTATGCTCCACACCTTAACACAGAGAAACTTAAGGTCAACTGGTTCATGTTCGGCCTTAACGGAAACCTGCATGCAAAGGTTAGGATTTTGATGCTTCAAACCTTGTACGATGTCGTCCAGAAGGCCCTCATAGCAGAGGAGGATCTTATCAGTGGGGGTCAGAATAGGACTCTAGTGATACTAGAAGGGCATGGTTGATCTAGAACACCGCCGCATCAAACACTAGCAAGACATACGCCGGGATATGGTGGCTTCCAGAGGGGATCCACTTTCACTACACCTCGGTGACCGCCACCTTAGAAACAGACACCTTATCGGGGACCACAGCACCAGTAGCAACATCGCCCATAGCAGCAACAATTTAGGCCTGTTCAGCAAAATAGACTAGGGTTCTAGGCCAGTGGGTCGTCATCTTCTACTTCGGGTACCAAGACTACTGGGCTGAAGAAGGGGTGTTGGACATGTGGGGAGCCACACTACCAATGTGACTGTCCTGTGGAGAGGACCAGAGTGTCTGGATCAGCTGGACCCACTACAATTGGAGATATGTGCAAGGCCCATCGGATTCATGTAGTGGTGAATAACCGCCAGGAAGAGCACTAGTCGACTGTGCTCGAGACGATAGGTACCATCGCTGACCAGAACCTTAGTGTTTTGATAGATCCCGGTGCTACTGGGAGTTTCATTTCTGGTGCAGCACTAAAGAGGATTAAGGTAAAGGAAATTGAACAGGATGAGTTTAGCTTTGTGGAGATGACTTCGGGAGCCAAACAGAAGGTTGGAGGGAAGGTTACGGGCTGTGCCCTTAACCTGGGAGAGTTTGTCACGAGGACCAACTTGTACGTCACGATCTTAGGATCTTATGACGTCGTGATTGGTATGGATTGGTTGGAATCGCATGAGGCAATACTCAATTGTAAGATGAAACAATTGAGCTTGATCGATGATGAGGGACAGAGACATGTGATTGTAGGATGGAACTAGGGAGTTTCCTAGAGGTTCATCTCTTCCTTACAGTTACGGAAGAGTATGTGCAAGGGGTGCAAGCTTTATGCGATCCTTGCGCTAAACAAGAAGGGAGTAGCGGAAGGTCTAGAACACCTTCCGGTGGTGAGAGAGTTTGCGGATGTATTTCCAGAGGAGTTACCTAGGATGCCGCCAGAAAGGGAATTGGAGTTTACCATAGACCTAAAACCGGGGACCAAACTGATAGCAAGAATTCCTTATAGGATGTTGACCCTAGAGTCGCAAGAGTTGAAAATGCAACTGAAGGAGTTGTTGGACCTGGGACTGATACGTCCTAGTGTGTCACCATGGGGTGCACCTGTTATTTTCGTTCAGAAGAAGGATAGATCTTGGAGGATTTTCATTGACTACCTTCAACTAAACAAGGCTACGATCAAGAATCAATATCCCTTGCAGAGAATTAATGATCTGTTCGATCAAATGAAGGGTGCAACGGTGTTCTCCAAGATCGATTTGCGATCAGGGTATCACCAGTTACGGATCAAGGAGGATGACATCCCTAATACCACCTTTAAGATGAGGTTTGGACACTATGAGTTTATTGTTTTACCATTTGGACTGACAAACGCCCCAGGGGTATTTATGAGTTTGATAAACGTGGTGTTCCGCGAGTACTTGGACAAGTTCGTCCAAGTATTCATTGATGATATTTTGATCTACTCTTGGATGATGGAGGAGCATGAAGAGCACTTGTGCTTGGTACTACAATGCCTGCGAGAGCACAGATTGTATGGTAAGTTGTCCAAATGCTCTTTTTATCAATCGAGAATTCACTACTTAGGGCATGTCATATTTGGCGAAGGTATCATCATGGATCCAGCCAAGGTCGAGGCTATTATGGAATGGCCTGTGCCGACGAATGTCACAGAGGTGCGTATCTTTATGGGTTTAGCAGGATACTATCGACGGTTTGTCAAGGGATTTTCGAAGATAGCAAATCTGATTACGGAATTGCAGAAGAAAAATAAGAAGTTTGTTTGGACCGAGAAATGCGCGGAAGCATTTCGGAGGCTTAAAGAGTTGTTGACAATAGCACCAATACTAAAGGTCCCTGACATGGATGCAGACTTCTTGGTATGAATAGATGCATCCAAGGAAGGTTTAGGCGGAGTCTTGATGCAAGACGAACGAGTGATTGCTTACATTTAGAGGAAATTGAGAAGGCATGAGGAGACTACGCGACGCACGATTTGGAGTTATTAGCCATCGTATATGCCTTGAAGGTTTGGAGACACTACCTTGTTGGATGAAAATTTGAACTAAAGACTGATCATTGTGGACTACAACACATTTTTATGTAAAGCGACCTGAACACGTGACAACGGCATTGGTCGGAATTGCTTAGCGAGTACGACTTTGAGATTACTTACATAAAGGGAACGGTGAACGGAGTGGCGGATGCTTTGAGTCGGAGACCATGCATCTTTTCAGTGTTGCCTCTTTAGACGAATCTACATGAGAAGATTCTCACTTTACAACGTGATGATGATTGGTACAAGGAGGTCGAGGGTTTTATCGGACAAAACACAATGATGTTACCACAATATGAGGGATATTCATTTTATAGCGATGAGTTGTTAAGGTTTAAAAGTTGAATTTACGTACCGCAAAACGATGAGTTGAGGATGTTGATACTGAGCGAGGCTCATAAAGCAGTTTACATGGATCACCCGGGAGTCATGAAGATGAGGGCATACCTTAAGCCCTTATTATTTTGGAAGGGAATGAAGGCCGACATAATCAACTATGTGGCCATATGTCTAGAGTGTCAGTAGGTAAAGGCTGAACATAGACACCCAACAGGATTACTTCAACCACATGCCATCCCGGAATCGAAATGGGAGGTTATTTCGATGGATTTTATTGTTGGATTGCCACTGATGGCAAGGAGACATGACTCGATTTTTGTGGTAGTAGACACTCTGATGAAGAGTGCTCACTTTATTCCTATGCATACGACGTATCAGGCACCTGACATAGAGAGAGTTTTCATCAGTGAGATTGTGAGGCTACATGGCATGCCTAAGAGGATTATATTCGATCGAGGATCGGTGTTTACTAGATGATTTTGGATGAGTTTCCAAGAGGCCTTGGGAACCCAACTTAACTTTAGTACTGCGTACCACCTAGAGATTGACGGGCAGACAGAACGAACAAACCAAACCTTGGAAGACATGTTGCGCATGTATGTGATGGACCAACAAAATCATTGGGAAGAATTCTTGCCATTAGTAGAGTTCGCTTACAACAACAGTTACCAGAGCACCATTAAGATGGCACCTTTCGAGTTTCTTTACGGGCGACCGTGTCGGACGCCCTTGAGTTAGGCTCGACTTGACGATAGGGTCCTAGTGGGACCAGAAGCGATCCAAGAAATGGAAGAGAAAATGCAAACCATAAGACAAAGGATTAAAGAAGCACAAGAACGACAGAAGAGTTATGCCGATGCACACTGAGTCAACCGTAGTTATGAGGTCAGTGATCGAGTCTTCTTGCGGGTTAAACCTATAACATCCCGCTCTGGCACACTCAAACAACTTATTATTTGAGGACACTTGCTCGCAAGTGATCTGGACTTTTATGATGTTAGACCATCTATATTTGATTATGATGCGATTGACAGATAACATGATGTGTTACTATTTGATGTAGACGAGTGCTATTGACTCTGTTTTATTGAGTGTGCAGGGGTTTTGACCTTGAGGATGCAGAGGCATCGGTAGAACCCCCTTGGACTCCAGACTGAGTCAGGGACTGTGCTTTTTGGTTGATATATTTACTGTGATGTTTCATTGATTTGATGATTTGATGTTGACATTTCTGACATGATTGTTGATGATGCAGGCTGACGATAGCTTGTCGACCAGACTCACATATGGTGTAAAGGGGCCACACACGATTTGCAGAGAGGTTGAGGGAGAGGGGTGGACAACAGCCCTGCCACCTCCTACTAGCACTCCTGCTGTGGCTCGAACTGTAGGTTAACGATTACCTAGTTCGAGAGGATCCATGATGCTGAGAGGGCAAACTGCGACAGTCACTCACGATGATTCTAAGAGGCACTCAATAAGGCGGGGGCCTTATTCCTTAGAACCCTTAGTCTCCTACAAGTTCACCTGGCGGAGTGTTGACTCCATGGATTATAGATGTCTACCAATCAGTCCAGTTGGCAAGTGGCACCCTTGGAGCACGTGGTGCATCCTGAAGGGCACGTCACACAAAATAAACCCAGTTGGCGAGTGACACCCTTGGAGCACGTGGTGCATACTGAAGGGCACGTCGCACCAAAGAAATTCAAGAGGCGAGTGGCACCCTTGGAGCACATGGTGCATCCTGAAGGGCACGTCGCCATAATGTTGGATGAAGGAGTCAGCCTAAATAACCCTAAGTCATGAACACCTGAATAAATCCTTAAACATTACCCCTAACCAAGCGTCGCCAGTTCAGAATTTGAGCCCTTTGTCAAAAAAAAAAAAACATAATTCAAGACTATACATTAAATATTCTTTATCCCTATGATTCACAACCTCCACCTAATCCAAGGAGTTTCCTTCCTTAATTAAATACATGAAACAATTCCTCCTTTAATTGAATTCATAAAGTAAGTCCTTCCCTAATTGTATACATAAGGCCCTTCCTCTTTCCCAGTAATAAGCTTGATAATTTGTCTTTTAGGAAGGTACTACTTCGCCCTAACCTGATAATCGAAGCTTAACCATCTCCTAATGTCAATGCCA
>JASDQU010308549.1:81113-95224 GCA_032191745.1 Picea mariana
GCTGGGGTCGACTTCTTATTCTACCTATTACAATTGTCTTTTGACCAATATACAAAAGGGGATTTGGTCCTATTACAATATCCTACATGATCAATCCACAATGGGGATTGATCCTATGAATAAAATATCAATAATAATAAGAATACTCTTTGCAGTTACATTATTTCAACACATCTTAGAGATGGTGCATTGACACCATGCTAGTACGAATTAGAGATGATGTAGACAGTACTCCACATCATGATAGATATGATCATGCTAGTATAGATTAGATATGATGCAAAGCATCATGCTAGTACAACTTAGATATGATCATACAACTTAGAGATGATGCAATGGAGAGGATGGTTCTTGGAGCCATTGAGGACATTCAACATATGTTGGGACAATCATCATTCTAGGACGTAGGTCCAGATTAGAAGAATGGTCCTTGTATCACTCTATTGAGTGAGTGACTTATTCAACATCATGCTCGATTACTCTGATGGATTATTTCCTCGAGAGATGATGCAGTTGATGTTATCAGATGATACATATAGTGATGATGTTGCTCGTAAATTAATCTACGTGATCATGATATAACCTTTGTGGCTATGACGATGCTACCTGTTAATACCTCCCTAGCTAGGAGGGAGTGTTGATATTATGGTAGTTTCTGGAGGTATTAAACTCCATGTGTAACCTTTGTCTAGAATAGAATATTCTGGAAGCTAACGAAACGCTAAAAAGATGTGTAGAAACGCTAGAAGACAAGTCAACTCACTAAAAGAATTAATATTAAAGCATTAGATTCTAAAAGGACAAGTCAGCCTAGGCAAGTGACAAGAACCACTATAAAAAAGAGATGATCTATCTCATTTGTACATAAACACTTCACACACTCTCTCAGTTAAGTTTGGTGCAAGTTTGGAGCTGCAACTACAAGGATGGAAGGTGGATCTTCTAGTATGGTTCTTGTTCTCTCTCTCTAGTGCCATTCAATTATCCTCTTTCCCTAGCACATCCCCAACAACAATGTTAGAGGTGTCTGAGGAGATGTGAAAGGGTAGTGTCCAATTTGGTCCACGTAAGATAGGAGTTGTAGATACCAATGTTTTTAAGTCTTCAAAATCAGATTTATAGTCCAACTACTCCCTGAACACTCCATCCATTAGGCTCATAAAAACACCTGGGGCATTTGACAGTCCAAGTGGCACTACTATGAATTCATAATTTCCATATCTTGTTCTGAACGTTGTCTTATTGATTTCCTCTTTCTTTATCCTCACTTGATGATATACTTATCCCAATTCAACCTTGGAAAAGATCATTGCTCCTTTGAGCTAATCAAAGAGATCATCAATCGTTAGCAAAATATATTTTTTCATTCTGACCTTATTCAATTGCCTGAAATCAATACACAACTTTAAGGTTCCATCCTTCTTATTTACAAAAGAACTGGGGCTCCCCAAGGTGACACACTTGGGCATATATACCGCTTCTTTAACAACTATTCAAGTTTCATTTGCAACTCCTTTAATTCTGGTGTGCCCATTATATAAGGTGTTTTGGACACTCGGGAAGATCCTTGCACCAAATCAATAGAGAAATCAATGTCTCTCTTTGGTGGCAATCCTAGGATTTCCCCAAAAACATCTTCAAAATCTTTCAAGATTGGGTGGTCTTCCATACTTTCCAATTTATCTAGTTTCCTCTTCCATATGGGCTGCAATAATTTGACAGCCTTTCATGAAACACCTTTTCAGTTGTATGGATGATACTTCTCTAACGATTACAAATATTAGAATGTATTGAATCCTTCCTTGTTTCCTTTCCTCATCAACACAAGTTATTGTCTTGTTGTAACAGTCTAGGACAATATGGTGTTTCTCCAACCAATCCATGCCAATTACATAATCATATGAACCCAATGGTATGATGTTCGCATCTACCTTTGTGTTGATTCCATTCATTTCTATTGGACAATATTTAACCAACTCAATTATCTTTCTCTTAGCCCCAGTGGCTAACTGAACTAACCAAGATTTCTTATGCTTTTTCCTTTGCATATGAAATATTTCAAGAATGTTAGAGTTTATGTAACTATGGCTAGCTCTAGAATCAATTAAAATTTCCATGGGTTGGTTATCAATATTACCTTTCATTTCAATCATAGGGGATTGATACTCTTCTTTCTTGTTTTCCAAGGCTACATAAATCCTTGGCATGCTTCCTCCCATGTCTTCAAATGTGTCAACCTATTGAATGTTTTGAATAGTCCTCAGTCTTTAACCTTTGTGAGGGAAATCCCTATATAATTTATTCCCTTCACATCACCAACATTGTATAGGTTGTTTCCTTGGCCTTTTCCCAAAATAATCTGCTATATTTTTCTCATTTTGGGTTGATTTACCTTGTTGATTTTCTTGGGATATGTTATCTAACAAGTTGTAGGTTGGGAAAAGTCCGACCCAACCACCAATTAGCGGCAACTTTGAGAGCACCTACCCACTGTCACCTTAAAAAGGTTTTCTCATCACTTTAGAGTTGAGGTAGTCACCTCAAGAAGGGAATCCTGATGACCCTAGGGGGAAATGAGATGAAAAATGATAAGTATGGATGGATGTCCCTAAATGTCAATTCTAATTGGTAGAAGGAAATTGGAAAATAGTCTTGGGAAGGTTAAGGGTTTCCAAATGAGTTGAGTGACCTTTCGAGAGTAAGGTACTTGCCCAAGACACAATGAAAACCAAGGATACTTGTAATATGTTAGTTGTAAAAGCAAGTTAATATTGTTGTCCCTAATTACAAAAAAAATAAATGATATATATCATCATATAGAAGATAATAAAGGATGCAAAATAAGTGCTAAAAGTATGTTTGAATAAGAAAGATTCAAACTAGTGAAATCTAACTTAATTCAACAATGATAAAACAATATTCTAGCACAAAAGAAAGGATGAAACAAAATCTTATTGTAGTCATATTTATCATCCTTATAGTTGTATAAAACCAAGATTTATAGTAGAAAAATCAGCCGATGAAAACCACTTCTAACTAGCTCAACAAGTGCACTAGGGTTAGTATTTCGTTAGGGAAAAGTTGTAGCCATTTCCTAGGGTTAGTTTAGGAGTTATTATGGGTTACAGAGTTAGTTTTATGAATCCCTAATAAATGTAGGTTTGTTTTGTAATAGCAGAAAGATTTAATGGCTGAAAGAGGACACCTCAATGAGGCAAGAGAGCCTAGTGCTCAAGGAACAACTTCCAAAAGAGATAACTTCAAAACTTGAAACTTTCACATTTACCAAGGCAGCAATTTATTTCTACAATGCAACAATTAATGACTAGTGCCCTTAGTGATTGGGTTAATGGAGTCAAGAAAAGAATAAGCTAAAGGTACTACCTACTTGGGGGTGTAAATCCTCTTACTCCCCAAGGCAAGTATCCCTAGCTAGGGTTTATACTTAGAGGGTGTATGCACTTATACTTCTCTTAGTAAACCCTTGTTAAATCAACAATAATTAAAGCATGGAGACTAAGGTGGGGGTGTATTCCCTTATACCTCCCACCTAGCTATAGAAAAATAACCTTGACTTGAAACACAAATGATAATACAAAGCATATTTTCTTACAAATTCAAGAAAAGATGCTAAGACAAACCACCACAATAGCAAGAGAAAACTTAGAACTTTTTCCCAATTCCCTATTTGTTGTAGCTATTACAGCCTCTTGAAATGTGACCCAAGCTGCTCCAGCTTCTCTCTCTCTAACAGATAAGTTTCCTGATACTTGATCAATAAGCAGACAATTGTCTCGAATCATCTCTACCTTGTCAAGTAAACTTCGTTGGGCTGTAGAAACCCTGCTCCGAATCTCCATAGCCTGGGACTGGAATATCCCGATATTTATAACTTGGCTTTTGGCAAACTCTAATCTAACCTGTAGCTTCTCAATAAAGTCTCTTTGTTGTCCTACCTGTATTTGACTGGTCTGAGCTACCAGCTCTGCTTGTTCGAGCTTAGCTTTGAGCAGCTCAATTTCCTTTTTGTCGGCCATTTTTGCTTGTTCTATTCCTATGCTTGCCTGGTCCTTGGCAACCTCTTCTGTTGTGGCTAGTTTAGCTTCTAAGGTTTTGATGAGGCAATTTTTTCGCTTCAGCTGATTTTTCAAAACCCCGACTGAAAATTGGTTTGCCATAGCATACGTCCCTAATGTCCTGGATATTTCTGTCACAAACTCTTCTTTCTTCTTATCTTTCCCATCGGTTAACACCTTGAAATTCTTGGCCGTTGATCCCTCTTCTTGATAGAATTCTATTTTTACCACAGCTTTTCTCTTTTTATCAAAAAATAACTCATTTGGTGGAATCTCTTCCATCCTTATAGGTTTCAATTCTTCATTGAAAAACCACCCTACGTCTATGTTCCCCTTAGTTGACTGTAAGGGAGTAATGGAGGTGATGGGATTTCCTATTTGCTTAGCTGATTGACCAGGAGTGGCATCTGGAGTTTTCTTTTTCGACGGATCAAGAGTTTTTATTTTCGGTCTTGGACTCCTAGTTTGCTCCTCCCTGTCCTGGTGTTCTTCTTGTCCGAGTGCTGAATCTTTTGAGCCTTCGGCTTCTTTTTGCTGCACCTCTACTGTTATTGGATTTTCACCCCGCAATACTGGGGGAAGTCATCTCCACCGATGTTCTTGGAATTTTAAAACATCGGCCCTTTCTTCAGGATCCAGGGCTTGTATCCGAGCCAAAACCTCGGCATAAGATCTTGTGCCTTGGAAAATGTCATCCGAGGGTGAATTTTCATGTTCAAACCTTTTAAGCCCGCAATTGGCTAAGTGATTACTTACGACCCTTCGTGGATCATGCTTTTTGAATTCGACATGAACCAATTTCAGGTCCTCTAGGGCTGCTGCCTCAGCTTTAGCATGCCCAAAATCTAACAAAGAATAGGAACTTAAATGAATAGGAAAAGGTGGCCATACCTTCTTAGAATATCCCTTAAGATCCTTTCTTACGCCACCGATCACGGTTTGTTTAGCAATCTCATGGAAAGCTAGCCTATCGGGTATGAATAATGGTAAGGCATTCGAAGGAATAGAAGCGTCGAAAACCCTCAGATATGAAAATTCTGCTTCCATGTACCAGTCGGCTATACTGCTCAGATTTACCACGATACTGTCTGAGATCCTGGGTGGCGGGTGGCCAAAGATAGTGACATGCAGTGGTACCATCACCCAGTTAAAGATTTCATACACAAAATCTGAGGCTTTATCTTCCCATAACTTTGAATGGTAGACGTGAATGGGCTCAGCCTCCGATGGAGTCTAGCTCCAACTCAATAAGGGAAAAGGTGTCAGAAAACACACAGTGTCCATGATATACGTGGACATAAATAATGAAGCAGTCTTTCCGCTCTCCTTCTACTCTCGATACTCTGTAACTTGACTGTTCAAACTATCGGATAGTAGTTTAGCCTAGTCGAAGGAACAACCTTTGACGATCGAATGAATTAGAGGCACCCATTGAAGGAAAAAATGTGTGGTGTCCTCTCTTCCATATAATATGCAGGTCATCATAGAGATATATTTGAACTGTGGTTCCAGAGAAGCTATTGAATATATACCATTATTGCCTGCCCTGAACTTCGCAGGGTGTAAAACCCAATCTTAGATTAAACTAGACATAGTCTTGTTGTATTGCACACATTCCTTCTGTTTAAAATTCTCCAGGAATTCGGCATTGTAAACAAAGTCCGACACGGCTGAAAACTTGTACATAGCCTGCAATTGTTTGAGTCTGAAAGTCCCAATGGCGACCTTCTGCTTGTTGATGATGGTTCTGGTTGGTATATCTACATGGTCTAACGCCCACCGGACCATATCGTAATAAGGGAGCAGACGTGGCCTAGCCACTACTTTATGCATTTGAGCCTGGATGATGATCTTATACTTGGTGATTAGGTCGTCTTTTTCATTTTCACTGGAATCATCTGAAACATCTACCAATTTAGACTGTAGAACCTCAGAAATATATGACCAGGTCCTGACAGAGTCGACACTTCGAGGTGAAGTATCTGAAACGTTGTCTGAACCTTGTCCTGAAACCTCAACATTGGCTTTAGATGCTTTTCGCGGGGCCATGGCAGGGGATTCTACTTTAGCTCTCTTGAGATAAAAATATGTATACATACAGAAATTAGTTCGCTCACGAAAAGTTGGCTCTGCATAGAATAGAAATGAAATTTGAAACAACATATAAAAAATCCATGTCTTTGACTATTTAAAACTAGGTCATCATTAGGGATAGAACGGTCAAATCATTCTTAAATATAAATTTAGCAATAAAAACCAAACCCTTACTTGTCAATTCACCTCATTTCTAATTAATGTCATAAATTTTGACAGTCCGTAATGCAAGTTGGCACAAAGAAAGTTTAAAATCACCTCGGAGACTGTGTATATTAATTTTCGTATTAAAACAAATGGAAATGTTGGCTTAGCTTAATTAATCATGCCTTTTTAAAATGTTAATTAATCTTTCGGCACTCACCTCATCGGGAGCTTTCACTTTAACCCTTTGAATCTCTAAGACCCGAGATTGTGATAATTAGCTTTGGTTAATAAAAAATGTAACCATGATTAGGCGTTTAATTAATTATGTGGTTATTTATATCGTGACTTCGCGACTCGGTGCTTCGAAGGTATATCTTCCTGGAGGCTCGTATGTCAAGTTGCGAAATCACGAGATCGTGATGATATGATTTAATTAAATTGGAGGATAAAACTGGATTGAGTGTTTAATTAATTTCGTTTCTATCTTTATCGTGACTTTGCGACTTGGGGCTTTGACGGTGTAGCTTTTGAGGGAAAACATGCCAAGTTGCGAATTCCTGACTGAGCTTAACCGCGACTGAACTTTTTACCTTTAACACTAACCTGGGTTACTTAAAACAAGAGTCTCGTGGTTTCGGCTATCGGGGTTATGACGGTAATAATTTTGGAGCTAGAAAACACCGAGACACGAAATATCGATGATGCTTAACTGTGGTTTAGAGTATCTTTACTCTCGGTACTGATCTGGGTAAACTTTTTAAGACTATTTCGTCATTTCGCCCCTTGGGATTTGTAAACTATGTGATCTATAACTTCTGACAGGCGACATCCCAAGGTTAAAAAGTAGAGACTCGTTTAAATGATTAAAAAATAAATCTTGCCTTAAGAGTACGATAACCGTCGTTGTTTATGCGATGAGACTTTTGAGATTTTGGGGAAAATAAGAGAAAATATGAAAACCGTCTGTCGACTTCAAGCATTAAGATATGAAATTTTAAACAAGCTAAAAAAAACAAAGACGACTCCAACAATATAGAAGATAATAAAGGATGCAAAATAAGTGCTAATAGTATGTTTGAATAAGAAAGATTCAAACTAGTGAAAGCTAGCTTAATTCAACAATGATAAAACAATATTATAGCACAAAAGAAAGGATGAAACAAAATATTGTTGCAGTAATATTTATCATCCTTATAGTTGTAGAAAACCAAGATTTATAGTAGAAAAAACAGTCGATGAAAACCACTTCTAACTAGCTAAACAATTGCGCTAGGGTTAGTATTTCGTTAGGGAAAAGTTGTAGCCATTTCCTAGGGTTAGTTTAGGAGTTATTATGGGTTAGAGAGTTAGTTTTATGTAGACCTAATGGATGTAGGTTAGTTTTGTAATAGCAGAAATATTTAATGGTTGAAAGAGGACACCTCAATGAGGCAAGAGAGCCTAGGGCTCAAGGAACAACTTCCAAAAGAGATAACTTCAAAACTTGAAACTTTCACATTTACCAAGGCAACAATTTATTTCTCCAATGCAACAATTAATGACTAGTGCCCTTAGTGATTGGGTTAATGGAGTCAAGAAAAGAATAAGCTAGAGGTACTACCTACTTGGGGGTGTAAATCCTCTTACTCCCCAAGGCAAGTATCCCTAGCTAGGGTTTATACTTAGAGGGTGTATGCACTTATACTTCTCTTAGTAAACCCTTGTTAAATCAACAATAATTAAATCATGGAGACTAAGGTGGGGCTGTATTCCATTGTACTTCCCACCTATCTCTAGAAAAATAACATTGGCTTGAAACACAAATGATAATACAAAACATATTTTCTTACAAATTTAAAGAAAGATGCTAAGACAAACCACCACAATAGCAAGAGAAAATCCTTCCAAGGCTAGCACATTACTTCCAACAACCAATAACCAAGAAATGTAGCCATACACAAGAGCACAAGAGAGAAATAGCCAAAGATAGAAAAAATTCCAGTCCAATACTTCTCACAATGGGAGAGTTATGATTTAAAATGAGATCTTATGATCTCTATTTATACAAAATGTCACTAACACAGTTTGTCCACATCAGCAAGGGTAAAACATAATAAAAGGGTTCCACAACCCTTATTTTACCCCTTGCAACAAAATAATATTAAACAATTCATCTTTAAAATCACTTTAACACAAAAGAAAACCCTAAAACAAGAGGACGTCACCCCTTTAGGGGACGTGTTGACACTAGGAGAAAGTCGTTGGAGTTGGAGATGCATAGTTAGGCCTCCAAATGACACATGTCAATCATCTAGGCCATCTCATCATGGTAAAGGCCTCCTTCTCTTCAAAACGTCCATTTGTCAATGAGTAATAACTTCACCACCAAACCCTGTCCCTTCTAGGTGACACCATGCATCCAAAGATGATGTTTTGTCTGTCCTAGGAAAAACATTTGACATGTGAGGGCTAGGTCATGTCTTCTAGGTTGTCTTCTAGGCCTCCAAAGGTATGTCTCTCTCATCCAACATGCAGACCCTTTACATCCAACCTATGGGATTGAAGCCCCATGGAAGCCCAAGCTAGGCTTGTTCCTCCAAAACTATCCACCAACTAGGTCCTGCAAAGACAAATAAGCATGCCCTCCAAGGATCTCAAGTGATAATATCATGATGAGTAAATCAAATCAATAAATGAGCCACCTAAGCATGTGCATCAAATATTACTCTGTCAAACAAGTAAGTGCTCAAAGACATTATGTGACTTGCCAAGCTTAGATATGGGAGGGTTGACGAGGTGTCCTATTGGGTAGATCTTTCCCTGGGTCAAGGAGTGTTTTCCAATTGATCCCTCTCTAATACATGCAAAGTGTATGAAGTGGTTAAGGATCAAGACTCATTAGGCATGGGGTTCTTGACATACAAGGGTTTATAGTGTCTCATTCATAAGTGCCTTTGTAAAGGTTGTGTGGCACCTTTGTTTGCAATTCAATTTTTCCAAGCCCATCCTTTTTTCATTCTTTGTTTCTTTCATGTTTTAAAGGATGAGTTTAAGGCCACTGTCCTGTCATAGTGTCTAGATAATGACAGTGTCACTCACCAATACCTTGCGAAAATGAGAAGCTTGGATTGTGATGAGACACCTTTTCTCTCAGTTGTGGAACTAAGAGCCACTACCCTAGCTTGGTGGCCAGATGATGATAATTTCATACCGCTAGATACCCATGATTATGATAGGTTGACTCGTGATGAGATCTCCCATCCTCCAACTAACCCCCTAAGAATTCTATCATTTATTCTTGTGGGTCCCCCTTTTCTTACAGAAAATCATTTCATTGATTTCTTGGGGGATCCCTGGGTGAAGAATATGGAAGGCTTATACATAGGATTTTATCCTATTTTATCCAACATCAATCCCTCTAGGACTTCATCCCCTTCTTCCCATAGAATGGGGGACAACCCCTTCTTGGTTCAATACACCCTAAAATCCTAAGAGATAAGGAAATGGGGGGTTTAAGTGATGGAAAGTGGTAAGTATGGTTGGGAATGATATGGTTCTCTTCGAGGGAGTTCCTAGTAGCAAATCCATTCCCAAGGAATACCACTTACTAGGGCACGATGTCAACCACCGAGGTGAAAAAGGGAAAAAGGCATAATGTCCAAGCATATGTCATGAAATCTAAAGCAATGATGACTCCATGTTTTGCCTACTTTTTTCCTACTATAAGTCTCTTTTTGGACATAATGATCATGCATTTCATATCTCTGTTTCCTTTCTTGAGATTACTATCAGGTTATTTTCATTAAATCGATATGGGATACGAATAAGGTATGTGTTGAATTTATTTGATAGCTTAATGGGAAGTTTATGTTTAATTGAATGAGTGTAATTGCTTAATAATTGTTATTTTGATTAAACAACAAAAGGCATGATCTAGCCCTTAATCTGGCAGCCTGAATGTTCAACAGACAGATCCAGACCTCCATCTAACCCTTATTATGGAACTCAAGGTGCAACAGATTTGGTCGTTAGCATACTTGCAAACGTTTTAAGGAAAAACTAGAACATGGGTTTTTTCCCCATTATCGCCCTCTTGCCATGCCTCCTATTGTATTTTGAATTAGACAGTTAAATATAGCTCCTGTATTAGAGCTACGATTTTAAGACTCATTTCCTATTAATATAACATTTAAAAGATTTTCTGGTTTTGAGAGAGAGTCGACCCTTTCAGTGGTGGACCTCTCAGACTGAGAGACTCGATTGAGAGACTCTATATATACCTGAAGTTATAGAACACAAAGGGGATTACCATGATGAGATAATTGTTGTACATTTCTCAAATGTATCATTATTATGTATTTTCGATTTTAATATAATCCGAGTTGATGTGCTGAAAATTGTGTTTGTTTTATAAGCTGAAGTACCACGACTACTTGGGGGACCCACTAGTAGTCTGTGCGTTTTTATCTTACTGTATATTCATATTTATATAACTTTTTTTTTGCGGGTTACTCATTTGTATTGTATTTTAATTATAGATGTATTTCTTTTCACTATTTTGTAAACATATATACTCTCCTTTGATTACTTAGACTGTGTTTAGTTAACTGTGTTACAGGTATATATATTTTCCTTTTTGATTACAGAAACTGTGTTTTAAAAGTGTGTGTATCTCTTTTGCAGGTTGATCATTTAAAAATTGCGCATATCAATTTTTCATAGTCCATTAGATTGTGTTTTAAGCTAATTCCTACACGAATGTGTAATCATTACATCTCCATTGAGACATTTCTAGTTTAAGTGTGACAACATATTTTCCGATTTTGAATCCTTTTGAGTGATTATTTCATAGGTTTAATTTGGTTACAAGAACATGTGTTCAGTGGATTAACATTCCCTTAATGGAAAAGTCTTCAGTAGATTTTTTTGTTTCTACTTTACATTTTTCTGTAGAAATAAATGAATTGTAAATTGAAAGCATAATGTTGATCCTTAGGATAGATTACTCTCTTTCTTGCTCAATTCACTTTCCAGACCTCGTTCTAATACCGGTTTTCGATTTTTCCCTTGTACTAATTTCCACACCTTAGTTTTCTCACATATTAAATTTTCCAATAGCTTTAAATCACCAATGAACATATTAATGACCTAACTCACGAGATATGATCACTCCATATCGTATTTATTCCTTAGGTGACAAGTTTTTCTAGTTAAATTAATCTGTTTATTATTTGAGTTTGTCAGTATTAGATTAGATTAGGATAGACTAGGCTTGATTAGAGCTCTATACTTGCACATAGAGTGCTAGCACCTCAAAGATTACGAGCCTCAGGTTGACAATTTAGTTAGATAGCATATATTTCACTCGAAAACAAGTCTAAGATAAAACATACTCAAATGCATGAAATATTGAAATGACACTCACCATAATACCTGACTTGTACCTCATGGAGCATGGCCTAGTTCCTCTCAAAAGCCAGCTGGTGTGGTGGATGCCATCTGAAAATCCTGACCTTTGTGGTGGTGAGAAGGGTATCCATATGTGCAAGTGGATATTGTTGGTTATGTAGTCTCTCGGAACTCCATATCTCTGACATGATGGCCTTGAGACACAATCTCCTTAGTTATCCTCGGAAAATGGGGATAACATCTGGCTCCTACTTGAGGACATATGCTTTCCATAGAGTGCATGAGAACCGAAAGATATCTTGGTAGAATTGTGCCTGAAAAAACTCAGACAAAAGCATTAGAGCATCTAGGGTGGTGCTATCACCCTTCATCCATATACAAAAAAGAATAAAAAAAATAATCTAAAAAAGAAAAAAATTGACATTTTTTCAAAACAATTCTAAACTAAACATGAAATCAATATGCAAGTAGAGAAAAATGAAATATTAAATGCATCTAAACTAATATGAGCAATCAATATTGTTATCACTGAAATTTCGTCTGCACATGGTTACAAGAACTCAGCATCGTCAAACATTGATGAAGTCATTCATGGCCCTAAATTAATATCACAGCATTCAAAAAGGTAAAAAACTATACAAAGTAGTAAAAAATTGAAGAGCACTTTGCAACCGTTGGGCGCGCACGCATGCGCGGAACAGGAACATGGAAATCGCGCACAGGCACACGATGCGCGACTGTTAGCGCAAAAAGTTGCGCACCTACTAAATGGCGCATTTATGGAAGTGGTCGGCCTCCCAACCACTTATGGTTCAGCTCCCAAGCTGATTTGACCCTCAAATATGGGCTGGATCCGACTGGTGGGCTAGTCAAAGACCTAATAATTCCCTAAATGGTCTCTTTTCACACTACAAAGAAGTTACACAATAACCCAATGCAATGCTATAAAAAGCCATGAATGCACCTCATTTTCTCAAGAAATTCAAAGTAATGTTATGTTGCCTATATTGTTTTGAGGACTCCATCCTTGACAAGAGCACATTGGCATAATTTCATTGGACAATCCACCTCTCCATTGAGTGGATTTGTAAAGAGTTCCTTCATCACCATTTTCATTTTCTTTTTGTTGTAAGGAGAGCTAGCTAGTGAGGGTCCAAGAGCCTTCCCTTGGAGGAAGAAGGGACTCATAGTCCCATTTCTTCTTGGTGCTTTGTTTTCATCAATAGATCAGCCTCAAACATTGGTGACATGGGTCTTTTGGTTTTCTTTATTTCTATGTCCCTATGCTCATGATTTTAATTAGTTTAATTCTTAGTTATAGTTTTGTTTTTCTTTCTCTAACTCTTTTCTCTACAGCTATCCTGCTCAGCAGACCCAACTGAGCTTGCAAGCACCTCTTATTTTCTCACCAAGGTGACGAAAGAGGCGCAACATATTGGCGACTCCACCGGGGAAAGGTATCAATTTCCTACCTCATTTGGGTTTATTTTGCTCTTCTTTTAGTTTGTTTAACTTGCAGGTGCACTAACCGGCCTAAGCCGACCTACCAACAAGCCAATTCCAAGTTGAATTGAGAGAAATCCATTCGTATTTTTCGTTCTCAGCCATGCGCCACATATGCCTGGGTTTTTCACCCCACAGATGTGCATCGTACGCCCATGCGCTTGACTCACGGCTCTGTTCTGTGCACGTGCGCTTTTTATCTTCTCTCTGCTCGCGTGCATGCACTCTGTGCGCCTCTGTCTCCACAGAGACCCGTGCATTTGTTCAAAAATTCACATTGTAAGGTTGTTGAGATGTGGGGAAGGGAATTTGCCTTCTTAAAAATGATGTCAAGCATGTTTTAAAGCTGTACCACACTTAGTCCCCTCATCATATAAAGGGGTTTGTCAAACACACATAGGCATTTAGGAGGATAAAATCAATTTCCCTTCTTTGCTTTTTGCCACATGGATGGCTTGTTTTGACTTATAATATAAAGTTGGAAATCATTTTTAATCACATTTAACTTACATTGGGACTAGAAGTTGAGTAACAATCACTTAGTATGCTCTTCTCTCGTGCCTCCAAGCGACCTTGAGAATCAGAAAAAGATTGTGAAACAATTTCATCTCCCTTAACAAAGTTTAAAACCTTTAGGTAGAGGACAAAGGCCCTTCTTGGGACCCCTCTTAGTTTTATTTTTTCAAACACATCTTAAAATTGTAACGGGCCCATAAATTCCCACATGCTACAAAGATAGGATAGTGCTTGAAGTTTACTTTCTTAGATCAAAACACTAGGAGAGTTTAAAGGTTTTGTAACGATCCCATACATGCCCATATGTTCAATCTAGGATAGTTTCAAGATTTTCTTATATTACATCACAATAGGGAGTTAAAGGATAGTAACGGACCCACATGTCCA
>JASDQU010308550.1:14292-36270 GCA_032191745.1 Picea mariana
TGGGAAGACAAGAAGAAGTTTAAGAGGGAACAAAGGTAGAAGGGGAACAAGCCACCATTTTTTAGAAATAGTCCTCAAGGACAACCATCTTTTAGAGAGAACATAATGGCTTAGGTAGGTGGGAAAATTCCAAGGAGGAAAACCATTCAATGTTGGGGTTGTAAAGGAGACCATAAGTATAGAAATTATGCTAAAAAAAGTGGCAAAGTGAGAGTTGTCCACAATGTACAAAAAACAGTTTTAGTGGAGGACATGGGCAGAAGTGTACTAAGGATCTATGCAACCTTGAGAAACAAGAAAGATGAGTTTCAATCACACATGATTGAAGTAGAAGGTATGATCAATAACCATGCCTTTACTATTTTAATATATTCATAAGCTATTCATAGTTATATAGATCGTAAGGTAGTGGAAATATTGAAATTTCCGAGAAGAAAGCATGGGAAATATTGGTTGGTGCAGTTGGCTATAGGAGCCAAGATAAAATTTGTTGAGATGGTTAAATCATGTCCATTGTACATGAATGGGATAAGTACCAAGGCATATTTGAACACCCTACCCTTGGGTTCATATGAATGTCTAATTGGTATGTATTGGTTGGACCAACAACATGTTGTCTTAGACTGTCATAACAAGGAATTTACTTTCCTGAATGAGGAAGGGAACCCAAGAACATTCCAAGGAATTCCCAGGGAAGTTACTGTCTGAGATATCTTAGCAATGCAACTAAATAAGTGTTACAGGAAGGGTTGTCAAATACTTTCACATCATATGGAGGAATCACCTAAGGATAAGGTGTCAAATCTTGAGGATCATGCGGTCCTAAAATATTTTGAGGATGTGTTTAAGGAGATACCAAGATTACCCCCAAAGAGAGATATTGATTTCTCTATAAACTTAATTTCTGGAGAATATCCAATATCAAAGACTCCCTACCGGATAAGTACACCAGAACTGAAGGAACTACAAATGCATCTTCAAGAAATTTTGAAGAATGGGTATATATGCCCAAGTGTATCACCCTGGGGTGCCCCAGTCTTATTTGTGAATAATAAATATGGGACATTGAGATTGTGCATCGACTTCAGACAATTAAACAAAGTGACTATAAAGAACAAGTATCCTTTGCCAAGGATGGATGATCTCTTTGATCAGTTAAAGGATGTAAGGATATTCTCAAAGATTGATCTCAGGTCAAGAAATCATCAAGTAAGGATCAGATATGAGTACATCATAAAGACCTCCTTTAGAACAAGGTACAGTTATTATGAGTTCACAGTGGTGCCATTTGGGTTATCAAATGCACCAGTTGTTTTCATGTGCTTAATGAATGGTTTTTTCCGGAAATATTTAGACAAGTTTTTCATTGTCTTTTAGGATGAAATCCTTGCATATTCGAAGTGAGAATAAGAGCATGAGCATCACTTGAGGATGGTGTTACAAGTGTTAAGAGAGCACCAACTGTATGCCAAATTGAGCAAGTGCTCATTTTATCAGAACCGGATTCACTATTTGGGGCATATCATATCTGAAGAAGGGATAGAAGTGGACCCTGAAAAGATTGAAGCTATTAAAGGGTGAACAACACTGAAGAATGACACAGAAGTCAGATCCTTCATGGGTCTAGCTGGATACTATAGAAGATTCATTGCAAGGTTTTCAAGGATTGCTCACCCGAGTACTTCCTTGCAATGGAAGGGGGTGAAATTTCAATGGACAATAAAATGTGAAAAAAGCTTCCAACAATTAAAGAAGTTGTTAACCAGTGCACCAATTTTGAGGATTTCATATCCGAATGAATATTTCATGGTTTTCATATATTTATGCAAAGAAGTACTTGGTGGATTCCTTAGTCAAAATGGGTTTGTGATATGTTTTGAATCCAGAAAATTGAAAGAGCATGAAAGGGTCTATGCCATTCATGACTTGGAGTTGGGAGCCATAGTGAACGCCTTGAATAAGTGGAGGCACTACCTCATGGGAAAGAGGCTTGAGTTGAGGACAGACCATAATGGTCTAAAATATGTGTTTGATCAACCAACTTTAAATGCTAGGCCGAGCAGATGGTTGGAATTGCTCTGCGAGTATGACTTTGATATTAAGCACATCAAAGTAAAAGAGAACAAAGTGATTGATGCACTCAGCAGGAGAGTGAATGAATTGCATGATACAACCATTAGCATGTATCAAATTGATCTTAAAGGCATAATTTATGAGGTTGAAAAAGTAGATTTGTAGTACATAGAGTTGGTATCAAAATTACAACAAGGTAAAATGCAACAGAACGTTAAAGATTTTGAATTGGGAAATGATGAGATTCTCTTGTACAGGAACATAATTTATGTACCCAATTCTCATGAATTGAGGAGTATGATTTTGAAAGAGATGCATAATGTGCCTTATCATAGACACACAATATATCCAAAAACAATTGCAGCAACCAAAAGCCAATATTATTGGGCAAGCATGAAGAAAGAAATTGTTGAATACATTGCTAAATGTATGGAGTGTCAAAAGGTCAAGGTTGAACATAGACACCCAACTGGGTTGTTGCATCCATTTCCCATTCCTGAGTAGAAGTGGTAAGTGGTGACAATGGATTTCATCACCAAATTTCCCAGAACAAGCAAGAAACATGATGCTATCATGGTGGTGGTGGACAAGCTTACTAAATCTTCCCATTTCATTCCTATGAAGGTTACTCATAAGGAAACCAATGTTGTTGATATTTATATGAGAGAAGTAGCATGCTTCCATGGCATACTCAAGACAATTGTTTCTGACAGAGACCCAAATTTCACCTCAAAGTTCTAGAAGGGATTATTCAAAGGGTTCAGAAAAAATTTGAACTTCAACACAACTTGTCATCCCGAGTCTGATGGGAAAACATAAAGGGTGAAACAAATGATAGAGGATATACTAAGGATGTACGTGATGGAAAAACCATATAAATGGGAAGATTATCTACACTTTGTATAATTTTCCTACAACAATGGGTACCAAGCATCACTGAAGATGAGCCCATTTGAGGCACTTTATGAAATAAAGTGCAACACACAAGTAAGATGGGACAACAGAACAAATAGAGTGGTGGTTGGGACAGAGTTTCTCAGGGAAATGGAAGAGAAAATGTTGAAGATAAAAAAAAAATTAAAGGTTTCCCAAGACATTAAGAAAATATATACTGACAAGGGAATAAATCATAGGGAGTTTAAAGCGGGTGATTATTTATTCTTGAAAGTGAAGGCCAACAAAAGTTCCCTGAAGTTGGGAAATTGTTCCAAGTTGGTAGCAAGGATGATTTTAGGGGATAAATTTCTCTCATGAGCTAATTTTCCAAGGTTTTTCCCCCAAAAAGATTCACTATTCTAAAAATGATTTGCCCAAATTCTATAGGATAAAATTATTTTACCCTAAAAATCGCCAAAATTTTATACAAACTATATAAAATCCTTAGAAATTTGAATATTTTTACAAAAATATCGCCAAACATTTATGGTTGGCATATGAAGGATTAGTAAGATTTTCCAACGTTTCTACATTTTAAAATAAGTTTCCATCCTTAAAATCATCCCTGGTTGGTAGCTAGCTATTGTGAGATGTTTGAAATCTTAGAGAGGATTGGACCAGTAGCTTATATGATTGCATTGCCTACATCTATGACCATTCATAATGTATTTCATGTATAATTTCTTAATATATATATACCTAATGCTAATCATGTTATTGATTGGAATGCAATTCAGGTGGAGCAAGAAGGCACTTTCCAAGTGCATCTGGTACACATTCTGGACTAGGAAACCAAACAACTCCAGAATTGATCCATAGAGCTTGTAAAGGTCCAATGGACATGGTACGGTCCTAAAAATGCAACTTGGGGGAATGAATATGCTATGCGAGCATAATACCCACATCTTTTTGAAGATTTTGAAAATCTTGTTGATGTTATGTAAATAAGTTGCACTAAGGACAATGCGAAATTAAGGGGAGGGGATTGTAATACCCTAGGGTCGAGACCCTACTAAATTGTAATGATGTTTAATGATGTTTATAGGCTAGTGAGACAAGTGTTTATAAGTTGGGAGGATTATGTGTTTATTAGGCTAAAGATCCTAGATGTTGAAGGCCAGGGAGCCTGGTTTTGTAAATGTAAATACTCACATCATTACTATAATTACATTGTTGTGTGTAGACCAACCACGAAGAAAGAGTAATGGGGGACTAAGCTCCACTGGGTAGGGAAAGGGATGGGGTTGAGAGGCTAGGAAAAAGGGATAATATTGAGGGCTTAACCCCAAGAGAATATTATAATGTATTTTCCTAAAATATTAAGGTTTGGGAAATAACCCCTATTATCCTAAGTTCCTTTGGGGAGAGGAATGAACTCAAAGTGGATAGGAATGAGCTCCCAAGAGAGCCATGTGTCAACCTGGATGCATGCAGTTTTATGTGGGAAAATCCATCATTGTGGGGGTTTTCTCGCCATTCTTTCCATGCTCCCCACTCACACACGCACTGAGACTGAGTATTCACGCAACGAACCATTTCCTCCATCATTGACCTCTGTAACTATGAAACCTGCAAACTCATAAAGCTAACATGTTTCACCTGTGAGGCACAAAATGACTGCGTAGTGCCTAAGCCATATCATGCCCTAGCCATTTTGTTGTTGCTACCCACGTTTTTCTATGGATTGGTGTGTCTTGTTATCATTACCAAATCCCATAACTGATTTCACTACTGTGGTTACCTGTTTGACTTAGGAGCTGGACAAAAGAAGCGGTTTGTTAGGCCTGTGGTTTTGAAGAGGTAGGTTGTCAGGTACATGGATTGAAGAAGAAGGTTGTCAGGATTGTGAGAAACTCTCTCCATGTGAGATAGATTGTTGGGGAAGTGATTTCTTCTGGAGGGAGTCCAACAATAGCTACAAAGCTATGAAAATTCATGATCTAGCCTGTTGTTGAAGCCCTAGAAGGGAATTGGAGCAGTCGTTGGACTGTGGAACTGTGAAGGTGTATATTCCTTGGATGGGAAAAGCATGTGGGGAATGAGATTCTGTGAAAGGTGGTCATAAGTACGATCCTGGGAGGAAATACTTCCTATTTCATTGTGCAACTTTTCGTAGTCTCATCCTAGATTGAATTTTAGTCCCAGCTCGAGGGTGACCCACTGCTAATAGTTGGGAGTAGCGTGGTCTAAGGCTGGGAGGTTCGTGGAAGGTTTTCACGCAATTGGTGACTTTCATAAAATTATAAGTACCATCTCTATGATTATTTTTATGATGTGTATTCTGAACATGCCATGATATTTATAATATTTCCTGTGTAATCTTTTGTAGAAGATTTATATGATTTCCGCGTTAATTGTGTATTAGTAGAATTCATATTAGTTGTTTAAGTTTATATGTATGATGTTCCACAAAGATATTTGTTTTCCATATCCCAATAGGTCTACGCCTCAGTATGGATAGTTTGATTATCAAAATAGAGTGAGAAATTTTATTTTGTATTCATTTCATGTGACATTGCCCAACAAAAGGGTGGGGGTGTTACAAATTGGTATCAGAGAAAAATTGTAGTGGCATTTCCCCGACTTTGGCATCCCAGGTACATATGATGATTTTAGATGGTTGATGCATGGACAGTTCGAAGGATCGTTATAGGAAGAGAAGATCATTCTTGAACAATTAATTTATGCTCGAGTTGAGAAGTAGTATTTGAAAAAGAAGAGTATTGCATTGGTAGCATATTGTTCATCTTGTAGAGAAGATAGGGGGAGTTATTATTCTTCCCATGATTGGTTGTAGTAACAAGATTCCAGGCAGAGAGATAATTGGCAACCATGCCACCAACATTGCCTCAGAGTGATATCCCTTGTCCAAAGGGGGAGAGAATTATATACAAGGGGAACATCACCTCAGGGGGAGTGTCACCATAAAGGGAGAAAGGAAACATCCCTTTTGTCATGTCTTTCAAAGGGGTAGAATGATTAGTAAAATCTAGTTAAGATTGAAAAAGGGGGAGTATGTTGGACATGGTGTTATGGTATTGGCATTGATTTCAAAGAAGGCCAATATGATCAATGGTTGACATGGTATTATGGTGTTGGAATTGATGTCAAGAATATTAATATGGTATTTTCATTATATGTCTTTGAGATCGTAAATCTCAGGAGAGATAACGTAGTAGGTTGCACAAGAAGACATAGCTCAAGGTGTAGAGGAATCCAACTCCGAATGTGGTAAGCTCTGACATTGACCTACTTTGGTGATAGGAAGCTCAGATAAACCAAGAAATATTGAACTCCAGAGCCCTGGAGTTAACATAAATCATCGATCAAGACAAGGAAAGATATACAGTGCTAGATCTATTCAACACTTCGACAATGATCGAAGGATGGTATAAAAGTTCCAAAACTCATGAAGCTACGAAATAACAAAATGTCAAAATCCTACTCAATAGGACCATGTCGACAATTGATGACACATGGCTCAATCAAATAGTGACAAGTCGTTAGGATATTTAGACACTTAAGAGTTAGTTAAGATATACTTGGTCTAATGTGTCATTAGGTAAAATTTTCTTTCTGTAGTATGCATTACTATGCATTTGTAGTTAGGAAATCCTACGGTCATGATATGTTCCTGACATTGAGTGATATGACAGTTCATATTCTCCTCAATCTTAATGGTCATTGATCCATGTCTTAGCACTCGATTGGTCCATGATATATATTTAAATAACATGGACGTTCATTTGTCGATGATTGATTGTGAGAAACTCTATTGTAAAATCTCTCTGTAATCTTTTTATTTTGCATTAATAAACTACTCCAATTGGTTGTGTTGGCTTGGGTCATGGATGCTTCCCCGTAGGGGTTTTACCATGTAAAAGAATCAGTCTTTTGATATTTGATCTGGTTGTGTGAGTGGTTACTGAATGTGTTCTTCATCTTTTGGAATACCTGTGTTGTCGAACATGGTATCAGATCCTGTTTGAAGACTCGCTCCCATTGTAGATTAAGATCATGAAGTTGAGTTTCCTCATATCCATTTTATGTCATTTTCATACATTTATGGGCTACAATGACTGTTCCATTGTGTCTGGATTGCTCATTTCATCTAGGAACATTTTTTGTTTCACTCTAAAAAGTTTTTGTTTGCCCAAGATACAACCATTTCAGTCAGATTTGGAGGTATAAAGCATGAATACACATTTTTGAAATATTTGCAGATTGTCATTTTGGTTTTATTTTGGTTTTATATTATTTATTTCCAGGTTGCTACTCTTTTAGATCTGCGTATTCTCTTTTCCCTGCCCCCTGTGCAATCTCAAAAAATCAGAAACAAATAGGAAAAGGTGCATCTTCTGGGTAAGCTAATCGAGATCTGACCCTTATTGTCATCAAGAAGAGAAATTTTTTTCTTGTGTGAAAATAGTTTTTTTAGCACACTCTCCAAGTTCGTCTTCATCAACAACAACAAAAACAACAACAACAATCCTCTTCCTAAACAATACAATATGTTTTTCTAGACCATTTGGTTAAAATTTTCCTTATTAAGTAAGAGGTCTTGAGTTCAAGTCTCTCTGTTTTTTACTTTTTTTGAAAAAGTTAATGCTAAAATTGTAAGGTGTATTTCACTTCAAGTATAAAAGTGAATCACTATAAGTAGCTTTAATATTTTATTTTAGAGTTATTTATTTTGCATGCGACTTTTCTTTTATAAAGTAACTTCAGTGTAAAAGTGATCCCCACTTCTCTTTATAAAAGTGGGTCACTTCATAAAGCAACTTACACCACCATGTGGTCCTTTGGTTATCATTTATGCATTTTTTAAAAAGGGCATAACTCTCACATCCAAAGTCCATTTTCAATGCCGTTTTTTTTTAAAATAGGCTAAATTTTCGAGATATTTCCATCTAGATCATCATTTTTAGTTTTTAAATCCATATTATCTACATATTTAATATGGCTTCTAAAAGTAATTTCTTTCTTACCAACACCAACTACTTCTAATGGAAATCCCATTTGGAGGATTTATTTAGAGGTAAAGGCTTGTACCAGATTATATTGGGAAAGGAAAGAGCATCCACTGATCCTGATAAGAAATTCAAATGGGATAATAAAAAGGACGAAGCATGTGGATTAATCAGAATGTCCATCTCTCTTGATTTAAGGTTCCACCTTCAATCAATTGATCAACCCAAAGAAGCTTGGGACAAGATTTAATTTGTGTTTGGTAAACGCAACATTATTCGAGCACAATAGTTAGAAAATCAAGTACTGAATTTAAGTCCAAATGATTTTTCTTGCATTGAAGACTATCTATCTAAGTTTAAAACACTCAGAACTTTATGTGAAGAATGTAATATAAAGATAGAAAAATATCGTTGCATCTATCTTATTCTTTATAAGATAGGTAGTGAATATTCTTTGTTTGTATCTACCTTTTATGCCATGCAAGAGGTTGTAGGGACAAATTATTAAAAACACATTCTTGAGAACTTTTGTGATGCTTTGATCAGAGAGAAAAATAAGCTTGTACAACTTGGAGTGATCAACACTGCAAATACCTACAACAAAGCCTTAGTACTCCATCAGAAAGATAAACCCAATAATCCCAAGAAGAAACATCCTCGCCACAAAAACAAGAAATATAAGGGTCCCAAACCCACTTAGACAACTTCCTCTCCTAATGGTGACAAAGGAGAAAAATATAAAAGTAAGAAGACTAACAGACATTGCAACTTTTTTGATAAATATGGTCATGATGACTCCAAATGTTTCAAGAATATGGTATCTTTAGAAGCAATGATGAAGAAACACACCATCAATATTGATTCTACTTCTTCTTCTTCTTCTCATGGACATGCACTTTTTTCTTCTGGTTTCTCCTTCAATACAACTTCTACTTCTTTTTTTGATGAGTGGCTTATTGATTATGGATCATATTCTCATATGGATAATGATAGAGGCATATTGTTTGCTCTAAATGAATGTAACACCAAGAAAATATTTGTTGGTGATGATAGATCTCTTAGTGTTGAAGGATATGGAATAGTTCAAGTAGAAAACAGTCATTTCAATGATGTATTATGTGTTCCAAGTCTTTCTTGTAACCTTCTATTAGTATATCTAATCACTCATTCAGGTGAAGATAAAATTATAGATTTTTCACCGTACCAAGTTATAATCAAATATCTAAAAGAGCCTAACCATGTTCTTGCAAATGAAATTGTTGATGATATTACTAGGTTGTACAAGTTTGACAACTTTGAGTGATCATATTTTTCATTAGTTTTTGTTGCTCATAGTGATGAATTGATCAAACTTTGGCATGCACAGTTTGGTAATCTAAACTATCGCTCATTGCAAAAACTATGTAATCAACAAATGGTGACTAGTCTTCATCTTGTTTCATGCAGAGATGGTGTTTGTGCCGGTTGTGTTCTTGGAAAACATCATCAGGAAAATATTGACAAACATTCCTCTTGGCATCCCTCGGGCCCTTTGCAGCTTGTTCACAATGATTTGTGTGATCCACTTTCTTCTGCTTCTTTTTCTAAGTGCAAGTATTTCTGAAATTTCATTGATGACTTTTCCAGACGTACTTGGGTTTAATTCTTAAAAATTAAGAGAGGGTTTTTTGACAAGTTTTTGGCCTACAAGGCCCTTGTAGAAAAACAATCTAGACATCAAATTCAAAGTTAAGAACAGATAATGGAGGCGAATATGTGAACACTAATTTTAAAAGTTACTGCACTACACAAGGAATCCAAATGCAACAAACTATTCCATATACACCACAACAAAATGGTGTTGATGAGAGAAAGAACTGCACATTAAAAGAAATGGTTAATTGTATGATCCAATCTAAGGAATTAAGTCTAAAGTATTGGTAGAAACAAATGAACTGTGCAAATTACATAGTAAATCGCACTTCCACAAAGGCTCTTAAAAATATAACACTAGAAGAAGCTTGGACTAAAATTAAACTAGATGTAATTCACTTCCTTGTATTTGGTAGTATAACATGGGATCACATTCCTGATGAGAGAAGGAAAGCATTGTAGCCTAAAAGTGAGAAGTGTATATTTTTTGGTTATTATGAAGATGTCAAAGGTTATAGACTTCTTCAACCACATTGTAATGAAATTATGATTAGAAGAGGTGTTAAATTTGATGAAAATCTCTTAGATTGCAAGCCTAATTCGACGATTGTGCCTTCTTCAGTCTGCGAGCCATCTTCGGTGTTTGTGCCTTCTTCTATTCCTATTCTGGTTTCTTCTTTAGATGATGATAGTGAGGATGAAAATCCAACTCCACTTGTTTACCTTCCTCCATATGAGTGCTTTGATTATGAACCAACACGAGCTCCACAACTTCCTATATGGATTTGTTCAACACGAGAAGAAGTTGGTGATATTATCGGTGATCCTTCAGATCAACGTCTGACACGTTCACAATTCCAACGAGCATCTTCTCTTTTGGCTCAAGTTTTAGAGACTCATGATCTAGATAAATTTGTAGAGGCTTTAGGTCATCTAGATTGGGACACAACAATGAATGAAGAATATTGTTCTTTAATGGCCAACGATTCTTTCGATCTTGTACCACTTCCAAAAGGAATAAAAATTGTCAGATGTAAATGGGTCTACAGACCTAAGTATGCATTAGATGGAAGTGTTCAAAGACACAAAGCTCGGTTAGTTTCCAAAGGATTTTCCCAATTTGAAGGAATTGACGATAATGAAACCTTTTCCCCTATAGTCAAAATGAATTCCATCCACCTTGTTCTTTCCCTTGCTACCTCACATAAATGGGAGGTCCATCAGATGGATGTTAAATCTGCCTTCTTGCATGGAGATTTGCAAGAATAAATCTACATGGAACAACCTCTTGTATATGTCCAGAATGAATCTAGGCTTGTTTGTCTCCTTAAGAAATATCTTTATGGTCTTAAGCAAGCTCCCCAAGCTTGGTATGCCAAAATGGACAACTTTATTATTAACACTGGATTCTCTAGATGCCATTCTGATCCTAATGTCTATACCAAGAAAGTAGGAAGCCATCTCATAATCCTTGTCCTTTATGTTGATGAACTTATCCTTATTGTTAGTGACTCAAAACTTTTAAACCATGTCAAAACAAACCTTAAGAAGAAATTTGAAATGGCAGACTTAAGTTTTTTACACTATTTCCTTGGCCTCCAAGTTTTGCAAACCAATGAAGGAATTTTTCTTTTCCAGTCTAAGTATGCTTGTGACTTTCTTCGTTTCTTTCACATGGATTATTTTAAACCAACCCCTTCTCCTTTCCAGTCTGGAGTCAAGCTTACTGCCACCTATAATTCTCCTGAAGTTGATGCCACCATGTACCGTCGGTTAATTGGTAGCCTCTTATACTTGACTCATACTCATCCTGATCTTTCCTTTGTTTTTGGTCTTGTTTCCCAGTATATGAAAACACCCCATGAAATCCATTGGAAAGAAGCAAAAATGATACTTCTCTATGTCCCTAGTATAGTTCAATTCAAGATACATTACAATTCAGAGGAGACTCCTTTATTGGTTGGTTTGACTAATCATATTGGGCCGATGACCTTGATGATCAATAGTCTACTGTCGGTTATTTTTTCAGCCTTGGTTCAAGGCCTGTCACTTGGGCCTGTAAGAAACAACAGGCTATTGCAATTTCTTCAACAGAAGCATAGTACTGAGCAATGATAAATACAAGTTAGGAATCCTTGTGGCTTCAAAAGATCCTTTCAAAGTTTGGATTCCAACAACAGCATCCGACCAACCTTTGGTGTGACAATCAGAGTTCCATCAAGCTCGCCAAAGACCTAGTTCAATATCATTACAACAAGAACATCAAGCTACACATGAACTTCATCAGAAAGATCATTCATGATCAAGTTATTGAAGTGTTATTTTTCCCTATAGAAGATCAAGTTGCAAACATTTTCACAAAGTCTCTTACAGAAGTGGATTTTTCCAAACTTTGATCTATGTTAGGAGTTTAGGAATTTGTCATTAAGGGGGGATAGGCTCTAATTCCTCCTTCCTTCTCCTATTGTGTCACTATTTTAAATCCTTCAATCATATCCCAAGTTGTTCTTAAGGTGGGATGTTAAGATATTTAGACAGTTAGGAGTTAGTTAAGATCTACTTGGTCTAATGTGTCGTTAGGTAAAAGTGTGTTTCTTAGTGTGTTTCTTTAGTATGAATTAGTATGCATTTGTAGTTAGCAAATACGATGGTCATGATATGTTTGCGACATAGAGTGATTTGACGGTTCATATTATCCTCGATATTAATGGCCATTGATCCATGGCTTAACACTTGAGTAGTCCATGATCTCTATTTAAAGAGCATGGAGGGTCATTTGTCGATGATCGATTGTGAGAAAATATCTTGTAAAATCTCTCTGTAATCTTTTTTATTTTGCATTAATAGACTTATCTAAGTGGCTGCGTTGGTTGGGGCCATGGATGTTTTCCCATAGGGGTTTTACCACGTAAAAACATAGATGTGTTGATCTTTGATCTAGTTGTGTGAGTGGCTATTGAAGGTGTTCGTCCTCTGTTGGAATACATGTGTTGTCGAACACAAGTGTGAAGGTAGATGTGGCACCTAAGGAGTGTAAAAATCACAAATTAGGTTGACACATGGCACACTCACCAAGGGTCCATGTCATCATAGGTGATGTCAGCACACCATGTCAGCCAGGGCCTATAGCCTCCAGGGATAACCAACTTCTCCTATCAACATAAATACCCAGAGCACCGAAGGTTGAAGTCATGAAATAATGTTGATCATTGATATAATATTTTTGGACCGTTCGATCGTACAAGGGAAGGAATATTCATCCCGACGGTGACCACTCATGGATTATGAAGAATCCCAAAAAACTAAAGCACCAAAGGGTGAAGTAGCGAATTAACATTAACGATTGATCTTCGAGAGAGAATTCTCAATCGTTCAATGGAGTATAGTGGAAGGATAGCATAAGGAGTACTAACAACTGACAAAAAGCGATCACCATAGCCTTATGACTTAATCGATAGGTAAACCTTCGGAGGGAGCGAACTAATTCATAGTGCGATTAAGCCAGAGTCCAAAGTCACAAATAGTTGAATACCCAGAAAGTGGGAGCTATGTTTCGCCTAAGCCTACGGTCCTAGCTCCTAGACATGTGAACGTTATTAAGTAGGGAAGTGTTGATACACACTCCAATGGAATTTTCTCTGGGAGAGTTGGAAGACTGAAAATGTTGGAGTCCCAAAACTCCGAAGTCCCAAAGTAAACAAGAACCATCCATCTCAACTTGAAAATAAAACAAGACCATCGATATTCATAAGTGATTAAGTGCTCACTTGGGTTAGCACTTAGACACCACCCATGTTCATATGGAATAGATATCTTGAAGCACTTTTGTACACAATTTAACATAGAGAGGATGAGTTTTGCAATTGACAGGAAGGAATTTTGAATCAGGTAAAGATCCAGAATTTGTCTGGATTGATCTTAAGTGATCTAATACAAGAAATGCATTAGAGAGATAATAAAAAAGCTTGGATATGATAAATTTAAATTGAGAATGCAATAAAGAGGCATGAGAATTAATTAAAATAAATTGATCCATACCTGTATCGATTTATGAAAATCCCTCTTACTAAATTAAAAAGAAATTTTAATTTTGATATATGAATAAATAATCACAATAACATAAGTTATTTACTTAAATTGAAGAGGTTCATTGTTTCATACAAAAATACATAATGGTTCAATACTAAAATACACAATGGTTCAACCTTATACCTTTATGATAGTATATAAGTAGGAAAACAAGGTGAAAGGAAAGGGTCTCTACAGTCAAGATCATAAGATCAAAAACAAAAGAAGAGTTCAAGAAGGAAAACTGAAGATACTTATGCATTGTGGGTGGAAGGGAGGAGAAAGGAAGGATTCATATCCTTTTCTAAGTAAAGTGTGAAAATAAGGGAGTTGGTTCTTCCTAGGGTTTATTCCCTAAAACAAGGGAGTTGTTACTTTTTAGGGTTGGTGCCCTAAAACAAGGTAGTTGATGCTTCCTAGGGTTGGTTCCCTAAGACAAGGGAGTTGGTGCTTCCTAGGGTAGGTGCCCTAAAACAAGGTAGTTTATGATTCCTAGGGTTGGTGCTCTAAAAACAAGGGAGTTGTTGATTCCTAGGGTTGGTTCATGAAGAAGGATATTTGTGTCTCCAAGAGTTGATGCTCTAAAGAGGACCGGTGTCCTTCACAATCACATATTATTCTTTATAAAATTTGTAATTCTTGTTAAGTATACTTATATAGTTGATTCTTAAATACAAGTCCATTGTTGATCTACTATGATGATAAATAAAATAACAAAGCAATAACTAATTGTTTAAAGATATAATACTGATTCACCCCCCCCTCTAAGTATTTCCAACATTCTCTTAGTTATGATTTTTAGTGGTTGATTAGCTTAGGATACCAACTCTATGTTGAAAACCCATTCTCTCATGAATATAATTTATTTTAATTAAAATTCCCCTTTATTTATTTCATGCACACATTGTGAACATTCCTAATTTATTATTCTTAGTCTCCCCTTACTAGTGTTTGTTTAGTCTAAATTCCCTTAACCCAATCTATAATTTTACTTGTCAAAACATCTAGACTTAGGCTTTAGTTTATGTTTTTTAGGTTTATAATTTAAATAAAGTTTGTATTCTCTTGTATAAAAGAATCTAGTATTAATTTATTTCCTAAGTCCCTCTAGATTTTTATTGACTCATAATTTTTACATGCGATGTTCTCTTCAACACTCACCTCCATGCTCCAAGGGTGCCACTCACCATTGACTAGTTTGGAAGTTTATCAGATGTTCGGATTCAATACTCCATTTGTTGAACTTGTGTGAGACTAAGGGATGATTGAGGATTAAGGTATTTTCCTTAATGCGCATCCCTTAGAAATATTCATGAGTGATTGTCTCAGTCTTCCCCCACAGAATCGTGAACCTCTCGGAACAATGTAGTTGTTAACCTTCAGTTTAGGTCACAGTGGGAGTGCTAGTAGGCTGTGACAGGGACACTCCTACACCTCTCTGTCATCCCGTTTGGTATCTTTGTATGACCTCTCTACTCCATATGTGAGTCATATTAGAAAGCATCAGCATGCATGCATCCATTGACAAATATAATTTCAATATTCCATATACATGAAATCCATACTAAAATCATCATCAATAATATATGCGTATAAATCAAGTACTCAAAACAAAGTAAAATTCCACTCCCTGAATCAATCTGAAGTCCAAGGAAGTTTTTCGATGTCGCCTGCATCCTCATCATGTCACGTTTCCTGCACACTCATGAAACCTCATCATAATACCTGACAATTCTATACATTCATAATAATAACATATTAATTTCCAAAACTAAATCATAGAATAAACATATAAATCAAACCGATAATCATAATGTACCATGTTTTATACCGGATCAGTTGCTCACAAGTTCCCTCAAAGAATAATTCAATGTTATAATGTGATTATTGGCACTGTATGTTACTCATATGATACAATGTATTTTGACACCAACTGGGCACATGGGACATGTCAATCTAATCAAAGTAAAAATTGTGGAGGGTGTTGACTCTTAAAATCGTCATGAAGTCACCAACCTACAAAGAATTGCATGACACACATATTTTGAAATATATATATATATATATATATATATATATATATAAACTAATACGGGGGACCCCCCATAGTGTTTTTTTTTAAACAATTTCAGAAATGATCTCCTTTTTAAAATTACTTGAAGGAAGATATGATTGGGTGGCATGCATTTCGTTGATCTAACATAAGCTTGGAATTATTCTTCTCATTACAGGGTTCCTAATTTCTATGTTGTAGGTCTTCATTTTCAAATAAAAATGGTCATCATATCTATTGTTATACCATTCCTTACCTACATTTGATGAGTTTGTTTCATCACCCTTTTGACAAATGTGATGGAATTTATTAAAAAGGGAGGTTTTCAATTTTTATAAGTATATTGTATACTTATCATATGCGCACCATTGATTTTATATGATATCCAAAACATATAGTATGATTCACACAATGGAAATGGTATTGGCCTTGCTGTTGTAATTGCATGAATTCGAAAGTTCTATATAGTAAAGGTTTGGAGAGTTTTTCATGTATATGGGATATGTAATGCGTTTTGACTACATAAAATTCAAAACTATTGTGGATATTTAATGAGAAAAGGGGAAACGTATATGACATGTGAATATTGTGTGACATGGAACACACTTGGAAATAATCCACTGATTGAGGTGTTGACATGGTGATCTTTGGGATTTGTAATGGTGGACACCACCCTAGCGCGACATGACCAATAGTTAATGCATTCTGCTTGTTTTGGGTTACCACCTTGGGGGTTTGGAATTTGATTATTTTTGTGTTTGAATATGGGTTTGGACACCTAGTTGTAACTACTACAATTGTCTTGAAACACAAATAAAAATTGCACAATTCAAGGTATAGGGTTTCGACTCCCTTTCATCTATAGTTGTTCTTTTCTAAATGATTTACTCATGGCTCTGTGAATGATATGTTGTGCTTGTAATTTGACTGTTTTTTTGTTATAATTTTGGAAATTTGGGAATGGTATTCCTTACCGAATGAAAATACATGAGTTTACATTTTGAATAGTTTAATTCAAAAGGTAGTTGGGTGAAGAAAGGAAGTGTATGGTTATTGAGAGTTATGCATTTTATTTCCACCTATTATCTCTGTTTGGGATATGAGTACCTTGGCTTTTCTACTCTATATCCCATCGTTCAGGTTTTTTCAACCTTTAGTGTTGTATCATTGTCGTGGGTTTGTTTATTTGGGTTTACATCTGACGACCTCATGTGGAAGGTTGGTCGATAGTGGTTTTTGATTCACTTTGACTTGGCGTTTGTATTCCTTGAAGACATTGTGCAATCCCAAGGAAATAATTCTCCTGGTTAATGAAGAAATGAATTTTTTTTATGTTTTATTGATTGAATGATATAGGGTTTCAACCATTGGCTGTCATATTCAACATGATTTTATTTTTCATATGCAAGGTCTAGTACTACCAGTCTTGTGTTATTAAATTGTTCTTCACTTGTTCAAACTTACTCTTACAGACTACGAGTCAAGTTGTGTCACGCTGGTTGCATGAAATGGTTTCATACAAACTATGGTTATTGATTCATTGAAAAAACTTAAGACCCATTGGCATATGCACAACACTCAACGATGAAGGTTGAGAAAACAATTTCGACAAAGAACTAGGTTTGTAATCCCAACATGCCCTAATCCAACACAAACGAATTTGAAAAAAAAAGGTGTGGGCTCTAATCCCTCGACCTATTTATGGCTCATCTCTTTCATGAGGTTTCAATGCACATGATAAATATTAGGATTAATGATTTGGATAAACTAGTGGTTGTTGCGAACTTAATTTGCCCAGTTTTCGATTTGATTATTTTTTATGGATTGATTTTGGGTTATGATGAAATGATATTTCAAAGATTTTGGTTTTATGATGGAACTAGAATAATAGTGGTCTTTGTTAAAATTGATGATGATGGTTTTCACCATGTATTACAAAATTGTGGAATATCAATTCTCTTGAACATAAATTAAAAATGTAACTATCGGATATTAGAGTGATGAACAAAAGAAAATAAACGTTTTTTCTAAGGAAACAACAGGGTATCAAGATAAATTTAAATTGAGATGGAAATTGGGATATTGCGCAGGTTAAATAAAGAATTTGGTAAAATATGAAGAGTTGCATATTGATACATTTTTAAAACCCTACGATTATATGTGATTATAATTATGCTAAAAATAAAATACAAACCATCATAGGCTTTGTAATTAATGCATGTTCATTTCACATTCCCATATCATAAATAACATTTTTTTCTCATTACAATCCTGATTCACTTTCCCAAAATTCCATTTTATTCCCATGCTTGATTATAGCTATGTAGTTGCAAAATTAAATTAATCCAGAGAAAATGTTAACTTGTTCAGGGGAAACTCTATTTTCTAGCTGGAGTAATATGGTTGAGAGGTAATGAGTTTTTAAAAGTTGATCATGGAAGATAATAGTCCATTTTACATGCATGTCATACTTACCATTTTTCGCTCATTACTAACCCCATCATTTAATCCCAAAAAACTTTCGAAATCCTTGTTCTAAGTGGTTGTTGGCTCTAAAAACATGAATTTCATGATGGTTTATTGCATATGTATTATTATAAACATAGCCATGTTTAAATTATTTATTTTTCAAAGTTTTAGATGAATTATTAGTTGATCTTTGGATCTGACTTGTGCAAATGTATATTAGTATGAGCTTTTTCAACAGGGGTAGTCATGGAAGAAGAGGAAATAATAGAGGTAGAGGACTAGGTCCTTGGAAAATGGGTAATAAGAGGCTCTATTTTTCCATACGTTTTGATGCAGATTAAGAGGAATTCAATAAATTTCTAGAGATAGGTTTCCTAAATTTGGCCAGCCAAGAAGCCTATAGGCCTCCACTTATTCCTGAGAACCATCACTCAAGTATCTACATTCCAATCCCAAACCATTTTTTCGCTCCTCTAGTCAGACCAAGATATGATGGATGGAAAAATGTGGTACATCATCCTTTCGGACAGTCACATGGCTGGAAAAATATTGATCACGCTCAGGAGCCTCCTTTTCATGACTGGCATATTGCTTCTCCCTTGCATCAACATCCCATATACCAAGCCTCACATGCCCATCATTCCAAGGCTAATATCACTAAACTTGAGGATAGTCAAGATAAAGAGAAATTAGTAGCAGTTGAGTCAAAGTCATCACATTCAGTCACTTCACATGTGTGGGGAAATGATCAGAAATATGTTAAGGAAAGTTCATTAGTTGATAAAAATGAAAGAGTTGAAAGTAGTCATGGAAAGAGAGGAGCAACCTCTCACAACAAATATGGTTTTTCATAATTTTATTGACATCTATATATGAACTTGTTTTCACTTCATCTATGCTATTTTTTACATATTATGATTTGGACAACATTATGTTTTTGACAATTCATATTTGGAAAATTTATATCTTGGGCATCCTTATGTTTTTATTCTATATATTTTGCATAAACACATACAATGAATGTGGAATTGGAGTCTGTAGAAAAGTGTCCATTCAACGTCATAGGAGATGAAAGAAGCATGGGAGATCAGAATGATACACCCATAGAGTAGCATGAGGAGTTGCAGTCGACAAGATTGCACAAGAGGAACCGGCTAATGAAGCAGCTGGAAGAATCCATAGAGGAGATAAGGAGGCTGATGTTGAGGTCAACAAAAGAAGCAGCCAACAAGGAGAAGTTGGACATAAAATAAACTACACGAGCAGTAGGAAAAATGCAGCAGTAGTAACAGAAGTGAAGTAGAGGAGAAGAAGGACAACTCTAGGAGAAATTTTGGGATCCATGAAGATTTCAATAGAGCTGGGAAGCTCATGAGCAGGAGCTCATGAATTTTTGTTGTCATGGAGTATGATGCAGTATCATTGCTCCACCATAGCACGTGCCAGCTAATTAGCATGAGTGGTGTGCATTCAAGGAAGGGAGAGGTGTTTCCCTCTAATTTTACCTTCGAAAATCTAAATCATGATTAAGGAAATTAATGGTGACAGGTTAGTAGAGCCAAGTTGTGCCTTCGCGCAAGATATAGATGAGGTCTCCATTAAGTGGTTGATGGTAGGAGGGATTTGTATCCAATTCAGATAAGATTTCCAGCATTGTAATCTGCCTCATTAGTCAGGCATTTTGAATGGTGATTATACCCGACTAGCTTATCTTGGAAGGAAGCTCATTGATCCCCTCTTGTATAAACTATTGTATTGTATGCCCGAAAGAGGCTGTTGGAGTATGATGAAAATCATTGTAAGCCAAGAAGTTGTTAAGAGCCAAGACTAAGTTGCAGTTCAGACTCATTTATTGTGATGGACATTCCACCATTAATAGAAAGTAATAGATTTTCCTATTTGCCAATTTCAGTGTAATGGATGTTTAGTTGTGAATTTCATTCATATGTGTTTTCACTATAGATGTATGTTAGAAATCATCTGCAGGGACAAAGATATAATATTCTATCTGTGATTGTGCTGGATTAAGTCTGGTTCTCTACGATAAGTGCAAGGAGTGTGCAACAGAGAGTTGAGACTTTGTGAGCTGACACAAGGAGTGTGTGTCTGAAATAATTTGAGTCAGAAGAGAAGCTGCCATGAGGGCACACTAGGATAATTCACAAAATCAGAGGGGAATTTTAAGGTTCCTAAATACCTTGGGAATAAAGACTATGTAGGAGGAAGCACAACATAGAGTTATTGAATGCTCTGTAATAATCTTCCAAGAGGGCATAGAGAAAGTGTGAGTGCGCATGGGAGAAACACATTCTGGAGTGTTCGGATCACGGAGAGAACCCCAGGGTTGTTGAACACTCCGAGGAAGGAAGTATTTGAAATATTGCATTGACCAAGGAAAGGATATTCCTTAAGACTTCTGGAAGGGCTCAAGGAGAAGTTGTCTGAAAGATTAAGTAAGTGCAAGGAGTGCGCCAAGGATACAGTAAGTTCATATTACAAGCTCAGGAGGAAGAGAGTTGAGTTTCTAGGAGGGCACTAGAAATCCCATTGAAGGGAACAGAGGAACTGAGAATCTCGAAGGTTTCAAGCTAAGCAAAATATCATAAGGACTAGCATAGAACTCTACAAGGAGTACAGAGGAAAGGTTGAGAACAGTCTAAGTATCGAGAAAAAATTGTGCTAAGTGAACACGAAGGTCAAGGAATTACTGAAGTCCCAAAGAATATGAAATCATCCATCGTTGGGAGGAGATGGATGGAATAAGATCAAGAAATCTAGGATTCGGAGCTCCGAGAGGTTTGCTAAGGGAAAATAGAAATCTTCACGAAGTCACAAAGTCGTGAAGAGCAGTTTGAATCTAGACTATTGGATCTGGAAGGGACGCGTGGAAGTGATCCACAGCTTTTGTAGGAGTAGTACTCCAGGAGATATCGAAGGAGGATAGCGAGAGACTCCCAAAGGCCAGAGTCCGAACAAATTACAATCATTGATCAAAAGGAGGGATGGGGACTGTTGATCCTCTCATTGTTTGAGTTTGTTGATTCAGATTTTGGGAACCTAGGAGTTGGTTGTCGTGGGACAAGCTGAAGCCGAAGCCCATAGTGCTTTTTGTGGTTTATCCCTGGGACACATCCCTAGGTCACATGATAGAAAGGGCCTAGAATGGAGAATGAGTGTTGCCACCAACTTTCTTCGAAGGGCCAAGAAGAGGGTCGCGAGGTTAAGAGGATGCACACTTTGAAGAAAGGGGGACCTATGATAAAGTTTATTGGGTTCTAGCAGGGAGCCGAAGAGTCAATTTGAATTAGGTGTTCAAACGATCCTAGACCAGGAGGTCGTGTAGCCCCGAAGGAGAGAAGGGGAGGGGGTCTGCAACATCAAACCTTAGACTGGCTTAGTATTCCCTTTTCCCTAGTAGAGTTTATCCCTAGCTCGAGGGTGACCCATTGCTGAGATTATGAGAAATGTGGTATATGGATGGGAGAAACGTGGAAGGTCTACACGTAGTTGGCGATCCTTTAATAAAATATGAGAGTCAATTGTGTGTTAAATCATGTGTTGCATCATTATTGATGCATTTGCTTTTATGGGTTTTTCCTATGTATTATGCATGTGTATTTCTATTATTATTCTGTATGAATCTATGTATTTGTAGAATATTTGTATGTTTAAATTTGGTATACAGTTCAAAACTTTTGAGTGGCATAAACTAGTTGGATGTTGGGGATGTTACAATACAAATATTAAAATATGGTATATATATATATATTATAATTG
>JASDQU010308550.1:49539-73997 GCA_032191745.1 Picea mariana
TATAATCCCCTCGACCCCTGGATGCAAAGAAAACAACAAGTGGGAGAATGTTGGGTATGTGTTATATTCTTTGCATGTGTGTGTGTGTGGGCGCGTAAAATACGACAAATGCATTTGACGATCCCTTCACCTAGAGATCTGTCATGTGCACCGGGCGCTTTCCTAGGGGGGTCCCAGGGGGGGCAGGTATGCCCCACCCTGGTTACGCGCAACGTTCTGCAGCAAGTGGTAGCCTGGGGCAATGCCCTAAAAATTTTTTTGGGGCGGCTTTTGCTATTTTTAGCAGATTTGTAAATTAATCTCGGATTAAGGGATTAGGGTTTTGGTATCTACGGAATACCTAAAAACATTGTATATATTGTATGGCGAATGGTGAAATTCGATATAATGAAAATAAGAAAGGTTTTCCTGGTTGAGGGTTTCCGGTATAAAATCTCCGTGTACTCTGTGTATGAGCCATTGATTAATTTCTGTATTGCTTAAGAATCTATATGCATTGATTTACTTCCTAGGTTTAAAACTTATACAAAGCCATGTCTAAACTATTTCTTTTGCAAAGTTTTAGATTGATGATTAGTTGAACTTTGGATCTGACTTGTGTAAAGATATATCAATATGAGTTTTTTCAGCAGGAGAAGTCATGGAAGAAGAGGAAATAATAGAGGTAGAGGATTAGGTCCTTGGAAAAGGGGTAATAAGAGGCTACGATTTCCCATACATTTTGATGCATATTAAAAGGAATTCAGTCAATTTCTATATAGGTTTTCTAAATTTTGTTGGAAAAAGATCCTATAAACCTCCACTTATTCCTAATAAACCTCACCCAAGTATCGACATTCCAATTCCAAACCATGTTTTCTTTCTTCTAGTTAGACCAAGACATTATGGATGGAAAATGTGGTACATCCTCCTTCCAGATAGTCACATGGTTGGAGAAATATTGATCACCCTCAACAACCTCCTTTTCATGACTGGCATGTTGATTCTCCCATGCATCAACAACCCATATCCCAAGCCTCGTACACCCATCATTCCAAGGCCAAGATCAGTGAACTTGAGGATAGTCTAGATAAAGAGAAAGTAGTAGCAGTTGAGTTAAAGTCATCACATGAATCATCACATTCAGTCACTTCACATGCGCAAGGAAATGATCATAAATTCACTAAGGAAAGTTCATTAGTTGATCAAAAAAAGGGGTTGAAAGTAGTCATGGCAAGAGAGGAGCAGTCTCTCACAACAAATATGGTTTTTCATAATTTTATTGACATCTATATATGAACTTGTTTTCACTTCATTTTGGAAAAGCATGTTATTTTTGATAGCTTATGATTTGGACAACATTATGTTTTTGACAGTTCATATTTGGATAGTTTATGTCTTGGACAAACCTACGTTTTTATGCTATATATTTTGCATAGATACATATGATGACTAAATTTGGATGAATTTAAATTATTGTTACATGGAGTGACACAGAGATTCTTATGAACTTTCCATCTTGTGCATTTTTATGACATAGAATGAACGATATGGCAGGTTGGTATGTCTTGCATATGAGGTGGAAGTTACAAGGAGGAAATGGTTCATTAATAGGTTTAAATGAAATAGGGGGTCCCCACTTATTGGCTATATTTATTACCCTTATCATATTGTTATTATTATTTATTATTAATTTACTTGACAACTATCCTATTAACTAACTATATGTTAATTAATAAATTAACTAAAAGTGGTTGAATGATTCAATTACCATGGAGATATTTAAAGGAGAAAGCTAGACAAAGGAAAGGGGAAAAATACATTTCTATGATAATGACTTCTCTTATTCCCAAGTGATATTTCATTACTACTTCATTTAATTCAAATTTCTAAGCTATGACACTTCTTGTGATAGCAGGGTTTGTTCAAGGTGATGAAAAGTTAGGGCCACAAGGCATTGCATTCTAATATGCTTCCAGGTTGATTTTCTATTTCATAGTATGGAGACTTATTTTGGTTTCTAGATTAGTTTCTCAGTACTAAATAGTATTCTTGTACAGATGCATAACAGATTGCAATATGTGGCTATTGTATTATCATTTTGTTAGCACTGAGAGTCACCCTCAGATTGCGGGAGGATAAGCCCAGTACCCATTAGAGTTTTTGGTGGACGTTGGTTTTATATGAGTGGAGGTTGTTGAAAAGTCAACAAGAAACATGTGTCTAATTTACTTTTCCCTTAAATAAATTGGGCAATAAATATTAATCTATTATCTCATTTATAATTGAGTGATTTGGAGTTGTAACAGAATTATAAGTGTAGTTAAGTGAGTTAAGCTCAGTTGTACTAGTTGTAACTAAACTTGCACTAGTGAGAGTTCAGTGAATTAATTATTCATTAATTCACAATCAGTGAACTCACATGCAACTGAAGATTCACCATGGTTAACTACATGTATGTCAGATCTAGTGGAGACCCAATTGAGATAACAGGTGAAAGGGACAATTTGTCTATCAATTGTCATTTGATCACACATGCAGTGGATATGCTCATGAGTATGTGCAAACTAGTCAATTCAAATGATTGTGAGAATTCCAATTGCAGAGATTGTGTAGACGAGGCAGGTTGTCTGGACACAGAGAGTTGGCACATGTATTTGCTAATTTGTGTATGACAGTGTGAGACGATTGTATTGTACTGAGAGCTCTTGGATTAGAGTTTTGTATGATATTGTTTCATGATTCATGATATACATAATATATGATAGTATGGTTTTTAGCTTTACGTTTTCTAGGAAAAACTTTTGTATTATGTGTTCTTGATATTCCACTTTGTGATCATGGTTTAATTTTCCACAAGAATAATAGTAGAAGCGATTATGTATTTAACAGTGGTATATAATTTTTAGATCAGGAGAATCACAAGAAATACTTAATTTGTATTGAAATTTCTACATGGTATCAGAGCTATGGAGGCGACGGAGCCACGGAAGTGGGGTGTGAACATAATAGTATTTTTGTAGGTCCCATCTCTAGAAGGGTGTGAACCTTAGTACTAAAAACTTCACACATTTCTAGGAGAAGAAATTCTCACACCCTACTCAAAGGAGAGGTGCGAACTTCATTGAGATTCTTGTAGGCTACTTAAGGAAGAAGTGCGAACTTCCCTCACCCCACAGTGAAGTATAGTACGAACTTCCCCAGAAAGTTTGCAGGCTATACACTAGCAGGGTGCAAACTTCCTTAGAGAGTTCACAGGATAGACACTGGTAGGGTGTGAACTTCCCTCAGGGTGCTCTCAGGTGGGGTGCGAACCTCCCAGGGCAAGAGAGATTGTAGCAGTTGAGTTTGTGGTTGGATAACATTCAAATTTTTCAGGATTTTCTTGGTGTGATAGTTGATTCAAGATCGAAATGTCTTTCAATGGCCTGAGGTTAGAGTATGCACTCGAGGGAAGCTCGAACTACATTGCTTGGAAGGAAAGGATGGAAGAAATGCTTGAAGACAATGGCTTGAAGGATTACATTGACAAAGATGTTCCTAAGCTGGATGTGACAGACACTCCAAATCTTGATGCATGGAAAAAAAAAGTGGCAAAGGTGAGGAGGATTCTATTGGAGGGAGTGTGAGACCACATTGTCTCAAGTCTCCATGGGAAAACCACACCACATGCAATGTGGAAGGTTTTGACGGATTTGTTCCAAAACAGCAATGACCATAGGAAATTGGCACTCAAATATCAACTCAGGAAGATCAAGATGGAGAAGGGCGACACCATTCCAAAATATCTCATGAAGTTTGTCCAATGTCAGGATGAGCTTGGAAGTGTGGGAATAACAATCCCTACTGATGATTTGGTGAGCTTGGCTCTCCTAGGACTTCCCAAGAGTTGGCACAGTTATCAAGACTCTGTCAATGAAAGGGAAAAATTGTCGGATTGGGAACGACTATGGTCATATCTAGTGCAAGAGGATTTCAGGAGGAACACCAGAGATAGATCTTCATCAAAGCGTGATGATGAAGAGGATTATTATTTGACTTCCAAGGCAAGGAAAGGGAAAGGAAATAAATTCCATTCAAAATATGATTCTAAAGTCAAGAAGATGGATTTGTCCAAAGTGAAGTGTTTTCACTGTCATGAACATGGGGATATCACTACTAACTGTCCGCAGAAGAGGAAGAACAAGACGATTGTTGGAGATGCAATTGGTGAGGCTCTTGTCTCACAATTTGAACTTGACTTCTCTTTGATCCCATGCATGGATTCAAGTGCATCGGGATCGGTGTGGTATTTGGATAGTGGTGCTTCCTTCCACATGACGGAAGATAAAGAGTCTTTCATTGACTTGGAGGAGAAATATCTCAGAATGCATATAGAGATGGGTGACAATGGATGATACAGTGCGACTGGTATTGGTACCATTACCTTTCAGAGGGAGTTAGGTAAACCATTTCAATTGAAAAATGTTATGCATTTTCTAGGTCTGAAGAAAAACTTGGTCTCAGTCGCAATGTTGGAAGACAGAGGCTATGATGTTGATTTTAGCAGTGGAAAATCCTACCTGCGAAATAAAGCAATGGGTCAAGTCAAGAATATAGGGATTCGAGTTAAGAATAACTACATGTTGGAGGTAGATGGATGTGGCACCATGATGGGCAAGGCAGAAAAAGTGATGAGTCGGGATGAGGGTGAATTATGGCACAGGAGATTGGGCCATCTTCATCATGGAGCCTAGAAGATCATGCAACAAATATCTACTGGAATTCCAAGGGGAACACTTGCTTAGTTAGATCAGTGCAAGGGGTGCACCCTGGGGAAGTATGTAATGTCCACCTTTCATGAAAAGGATAACTGTGCTTCAGTGATCCTGGAGAGAATTCACACAGACGTGTGTGGACCATTCTTGGTTGCTTTGACAACAAAACATGTGTATTATGTTATTTTTGTTAATGACTTTTCTCGTAAATGATGGATATTTTTCATGCAAAATAAGGATCAAACATTCTCAAAGTTCTATGAGTTTAAAGCATTGGTGGAGAAAGAGTCAGGGAAGCAAGTGAAGGATCTAAGGAGCGATAATAGTGGAGAATACATCTCTAACAAATTCAAAGAATTCTGCAGCAGAGAAGGAATTCGAAGAGAACTCATAGCACCTCATAACCCACAACAAAATGGGGTCACGGAGAGAAAGAACAGAATGATCGTGGGTGCAACACGAGCGATGTTGCATGATCAGGGCCTACCAATGCATTTGTGGGCAGAAGCATGCAATACTACAGTTTATGTGCAGAACAATTGTTCTCATAGAGTACTTGGCATGAGTACACCTGAAGAAGATTTCATTGGTAAGAAACCTGATGTTTCTCATTTTAAAATTTTTGGCTCATTTGTTTATGTGCATGTGACCAAGGATTCTAGGATATTTGTGGGGTACACAGAAACACCCCATAATTTTTGGGTACACAGAAACACCCCATAATTATCGTGTGTATTTGTCAAACAGTAATATGACTGTTATGCGACGGGATATAAAATTCGACGAGGGGAAAGCCATGCGGTTGTCACTTGAGAGGGAGCTAGACTTTCATGCAGAAGAGGAACTACTGGTTCCCAAAGATGAGTCTCAAGATGTGGATCATCCACATGAGGAGGTTCATGGAGTGGAGGAAACCAATCAAGCAGAGCCATCCATCAGAAATGGTAGAAAGAACACCATGGAAGCTGATAGATTGAGACTAGATGTTGCACAGAATGTAGGAGCCCCTACTTCACAGCGCAGACAGAGATAGTCTCTTGATCGATTTGCTGGATACATGGCTCTCATGATAAAATGTATTGTGAATGAACCATATTCCTTTTAGGAAGTAGTGCAGTATCCCACTTGGGTTGATGCTATGGTAGAGGAGTATGACTCCATTGTCAAAAACAGTGCATGGGAAATTGTCCCAAGACTGATTGATAAATCAGTGGTAGGATCGAGATGGATCTACAAGGTAAAGCAAGCTGTTGATGGGAGTGTTGAGAAATAAAGGGCTAGGTTTGTGGCTTGAGGCTTCTCATAGATCGAGGGGATGGATTATGATGAGACCTTTACACCTATCGAAAGGTACTCTTCCATAAGATCCATCCTTGCACTCTCAGCGCAGATGGGCTGGTGCATTCATCAAATGGATGTAAAAACTATGTTACTCAATGAGATCATTGAGGAAGAAGTGTACATTGAACAACCAGAAGGTTTTGAGACCTTTGACAGAGATTTTCATGTGTGCAGACTCAAGAGAGCATTGTATGGGCTGAAGCAAGCACCCCGTGATTGGTACACTCGGATAGACAACTATTTCACCAGATTGGGCTTCACCAAAAGTGAAGCGGATGCAAACCTATACAAAATTTTGGTGGAGGGTAAGATATTAATCATTGTTCTTTATGTTGATGATTTAATACTGACTGGTGATGAGTATCTAATGCACTCATGCAAGGATGACCTTGCAAAGGAGTTCAAGATGAAGGATTTGGGCCTTCTTCATTATTTCCTTGGATTGGAAATATGGTAGCGAGATGGTGAACTTTTTGTGTCTCAAGGAAAGTATACAAGGGAGATACTGGGTAAGTTTAACATGGAGGGCTATAAACCCATGGATACTCCTCTTCCAGAAAACTGGAGGAAAGAGGATGCTACTTCTGGAGAGGCAGTGGATGCTACTGTCTATCAACAGTTAGTGGGTTCGCTAATGTATTTAGTGAATATGAGACTGAAAATTTGCTATGCAGTTAACTAGCTAAGTCAAGCGATGGTTAAGCCTACCAAACTCTTTTGGAAGGTGAGTAAGAATGTCCTGAGATATCTGAAGGGAACATATAAGTATGGATTATGGTACAGACAGACTGATGAGGTGAAGTTGCATGGCTTCACGGATGCAGATTGGACGGGAAGCCCAATGGACAGAAAGAGCACATCAGGGGGGATCTTTAGTATCAGATCTACAACTATTTCTTGGTACAGCAAGAAACAAAGATCCGTGGCACTTAGTTCAGTGGAAGCGTAATACATGGAAGCAAGTCAAGATGCATGTGAGGCTATTTGGATGAGGAAGATCTTGGTTGGTTTGTTTGGTTCTCATTTAGATTCAATAGTGATTTATTGTGATAATCAAAATTGCATCAAACTCTTGATTAATCCTGTGTTTAATGACAGATCTAAGCATATAAATATTCGGTATCATCATATCATAGATTGTGTGCAGCGGAAGATCATGTTGCTTCAATACATTACTACGGAAGATCAGGATGTAGACATTCTGACGAACGCACTCACCAGGAGAAAATTTGAATATCATAGAGACAGGATTGGGGTGAAGGATAATCCCTTTCTTGTTGAGAGGGGGTGTTGAAAAGTCAACAAGAAACATGTGTCTAATTTACTTTTCCCTTAAATAAATTGGACAATAAATATTATATCTCATTTATAACTGAGTGATTTGGAGTTGTAACAGAATTATAAGTGTAGTTAAGTGAGTTAAGCTCAGTTGTACTAGTTGTAACTAAACTTGCACTAGTGAGAGTTTAGTGAATTAATTATTCATTAGTTCACAATCAGTGAACTCACATGAAACTGAAGATTCACCACGGTTAACTACATGCATGTCAGATCCAGTGGAGACCCAGTTGAGATGACAGGTGAAAGGGATAGTTTTGCTATCATTTGTGATTTGAGCACACATGCAGTGGATATGCTCATGAGTATGTGAAAACTAGGAAATTCGAATGATTGTGAGAATTCCAATTGCAGATATTGTGCAGACGAGGCAGGTTATCTGGACACAGAGATTTGGCACATGTATTTGTTGATTTGTGTATAAAAGTGTGAGATGATTATATTGTACTGAGAGCTCTTGGATTAGATTTTTGTATGATATTGTTTCATGATTCATGCTATACATAATATATGATAGTGGGGTTTTAGCTTTATGCTTTCCCGAAATTTTTTTTGTGTTATGTGTTCTTGATATTTCACTTTGTGATCGTGGTTTAATTTTTCCGCAAGAATAATAGCAGAAGTGATTCTGTATTTAATAGTGGAATATAATTATTAGATCAGGAGAATCACAGGAAATACTTAATTTGTATTGAAATTTCTACAGGGGTCAATGGAAAAAACTCAATATACAAATGACGTTCAACATAGAACTGGACAAGAAATGCATAGGGAAGTGAGGGCCACATTAACTTCAATCAGTGAGTTGATTTTAAGTGTGAGAAGAGGGAAGACTTAGTGAGAAAGGTGAACAAGACTGCTATGAGCATCAGGCTTTCAAGTAGCCTGGAGAAGAAAAACGTAGACTCGAGATCACTGTTCAGCTCAAGCTTTAGACACTAAAATATGTCCAAACAACATAGTCACAACAACACAATGATCAAACCTACATCACCATGCAGCTACAACAACTCGATTGTATCCTCCATGCCCGAGCCATTCAGATAACAAGGGAGCTGACTAAAAATTGTCACGATACCACTGTAATCAAACCTGCATTACAACAACATAACAACCCTCAACTAGATCCTCCATGCCTGAGTGTTTTAGCACAGTTTTTACAGAGAGATGAAAAGAAGTTGATTTCTATTAACATGAAAGTCTCAAATTTGGTACATAACCAGAGAACAGTTATGGCATCAAAACATTACAAAGTAGGGAGCTCTGCTCAACCAGTTGATGACTCTAAAAAAATATCAAAACTATCTATTTATACTCAGAACAATTCGCCACCACCAAGAGTGTGACCTCATCACAACAATCAAATATTTACGTCAACGAGTTCTTCTGTCAGACTGAACGTGCAACCCTTTGTCATATGCAAGCTCAGATTGGCATGGGCTTTGTAGGAAAATCTTCCCACAAGCGTACCACATGCTGACGACTTAGTCCCCATGGTCGGGCCTTCCATGCCTTCCATTTATGAAGTGAGACAAGGTTTCAACCCCCAGCTCTATTTTCATTAACTGTCTTTTCTTGGGATTACAATGAGACTTAATGCTCAGGGGCAGCCACGCACTACTCTTGGATAGGATGTTATACGATCACGTGATTGCGAGGCTACTCAAAAGTGGTTTAGGTTAAGATTGATTTTGGGCCCGCAATACATCACCTTTCACCACATAGCACTTTCTCTTTACTGTGGTTTCAATTGTGGGACTACTCAAGAAAATTATCGCCCAAGCATGTTGCATCCCCATAATGAAATGTGGTCGTAGATCTGGTCCTGATATGAGATCTGGATGCACCTTCTAGATTTAGCACTACTACCAATCTTAACCACCCTCCAACTTTAGAATCCGCCAAACTGTGCCCTAGGGGAGAGGGACACTACTTTTGATGTTGAACAATAATACCTCCCAGAGGATGATCTAACGTGGAGGTTTGATGTCATCATGTTGATGCATCATGAAAGAGAAGAGACACATGTCACTAAGAAATACGTGAATAATATGCCCACGACTGCCTGGACTAGGTGCCATGTTTCATTGTTGGATAGGTGCCAGGTGTCACGACTGACAACTATGACAAATGTCTACACTGATGACTGCCAGGTACTCTCTTAAATCGATGACTAATATCTTCTTCGGGTCTTTAGGCTTTGGGAAAATTAAAACTCAAAATTATATTTTCCTTGAAGAAAAACATCCAAAGTTAAGGATCGGACGATGTGTGGCCTTTAGAGATCAATGACTGAGATCCCTTCATTGCTTTGGGCTTCAGACTTCTCAATAGTAAAACTTTATTTTCCCTAAGAAAATTTTTTGGAGCTAGGGATCTGATGGCGCGTGGCCCTTGTATTTGGATAGACGAGATCCACTTCGGGTCTCCAGGCTCCAGGAGAATCAGAACTCAAATATCACTTACCTTCAACTACTTTTACCCAGAGTTGTAAACCTGGTAACACACGTCCTCTTGAATCAAACTACCGAGAATTACTTTGGGTCTCCGGAATATGGGAAAATCAAATCTCAAACCTCCTCTCCCTTCAAATTGTTTTACCCAGAGCTATGGATCTATTGACATGTGGCCCCGCCGATGGATGGTCCAGATTCACTTCGGGCCTTCGCCACTTTTGGCTTCGGGAGTTCGACGCTTCAACACTTTGGGACTTTAACCACTTCGGGTACTTAAGCACTTTAGAACTTAAGGCACTTCGGCACTTCGAGCTTCATTCCTTTGGAAAATTTGTGCACTTATCATTTCAAGACTCCCGAATCTCATTTCCTTGAAAACTTGGATCAGATGCCACCTGTCCCCTTTAAGATCTATGGCTCATTCTTGTTTTGGAACTTCAAAATTTTCCCTTCGCTATACTTGGTGAAATTTTGAGATTTCAAATATCCGCGAGCAACTGATCTGATCTCCTCATGGGATCTCTACAGTTGAAAACTGAACCCTCCTACTGCTCACATTTCAAGCCTGAAATAGACTTCCATGAAAATTGCGTCTGGTGTCCATGGCTACGACTTGAGTGAACAAGGACTTGGATGACTTGCTGTGGGCTGGGGAAAACAGAGAGAATAGTGACTGAAACAAAGGAGACGAGCATTCATCCTTAGAGAAAAAATAGAGAGTTTTAGGGCCAAAACTTCCTTTGGGTAAGACATCAAGGGGAATCAAGGCACTTGAAAAAAAGGGGGCAAACAAAAATGGTTTTAATAGTCGAAGGGGAAAATTCAAGATCTAGCCTGCGAAAAGGAGAGAGGCAAAGAAAGGATACTGACTTAGGAAGAAACCATAAAACCACAAGACTCTGACAAGTTCATTTGATAACATTTGGCTCCACAGGGAATGGCATGCTCCCTACAAGCTACCAAGAATGTGCAGCTCCAGTTCCTTAGCTTTGGGTTATGGAGTCTCTTATTGAAAACGAAAAACTAAAAAAAAATCAAAACAAAAAAGGAGTTGTATTTACAATAGTGGAACACCGGTCACGACCTAAACAAAATATTTCTTCAGAAAATGCCCATTGACAGGGTCACTCAAAACCTCAAAATCCTCCAAGTTCTACAATTTATAAGTGTTGTTCAGAAATGCCTCAGAAATTTTTAAGGTTCAACCCACAAGGCTTCAAATTTTCCATGTTTTCCTTTGTCTTGTTTGGGGGCATGCCACTTGAGCACCAAATCCCCCAGCTGGAAACTCTCCTTGCTCGCACTCTTGTCAAAATATCGTTTCATTCTCTATTGATGGTCTTGTGCTTTATTAAGCAACTGCTACCTGTTCTATTGCACTTCTACCAGTTGTAGTATCCTCCTGACCATGTCACCGGGTTCTCCTTGGTATTCCCGGAGGAACTTTTCCATAGGAAAATCAAGCTAAGAAGGAAAGATTTCCTAACTCCATACACCAACTAGAAAGGGGAAATTCCTAGTGATCCTTTTGTGGTAACTCTGTCAGCCCATAATGAAAACTTCAAATTTGAATCCCAGGATTTATTGATCTCTTCTAACAGATTCTTGATGATTCTTATGAGGCTCTTGTTAGAAGACTCCGCTAATCCATTTCCCTAAGAGTAGTAGGGAGTAGAGTGGACTAGTGTGATCCCATACTACTCACAGAAATTAATTAATGGCTCATCCCTAAAAGAGGAGACATTGTCTGTAATGATCATGTTTGGAAAACCAAATCTAGACATGATGTATTCAAGGAAACTTATGATTACTTTGTGAGAGGCACTCCTTGTGGGGATGGATTCTATCCATTTGGTAAAATAATCGGTGGCAGTCAAAATCCACCTGTGATGGCCACTTGAGACTGGGTGGATTTCTCCAATGAAGTCAAGACCCCACTGCTGAAAAGTTCTATAAACCGCTACAGGCTTCAAAGGAAAAGATTTGATTTTCTTCTTTCCAGCAAACTTTTGACATTTGGTACAGGCTCTAATCTTTGCACAAACATTAATAAAAAGACCGGGCCATAAATACCCAACTCTGAGGATATTATATGATGTGGTCCTCCAAAAATGATGTCCCTCAATCATTTCTCTTTGGGATTCTTGTGGGTCCATACATCTCAACAAAACTCTAAGAGGGTCCTTATAGTACAACACTTGATCTATGATACACTAATTGATTTCTTTGAGTTTCAAATCTCTCACCTTGCTTCTTTCCAAACCATCAGGAGGCTTCAACTTCTGTAGGAAGTATATGATGTCTTTATACCAGGTGCATTCTACTAAGTTGGGGATGACATGACAGTCTTCACCAACAATCTCAGTTTGTTGATTTTCTGAGTCTATATTCATGAAATTTACCCCCAATTCCTTCCAATTCGACTCAGCCGGTAACCTGGATAAACCTAGGCCTTTCAAAAATTTGTTAGGTTTTATTTCAAGGTCAAACTCCAGAACTTTGGCAATCCACTTGCTTCTCTTCTCATCAATATCATGTTGGATCAGAATTTCCTTTATTGAGGCTGAGGGAACATATGCAATACTTTTTTAATGCAGAATATAGACCCTAAAATCCTTTAGGGATTTCACCAAAGAATAATATTTCTTCCCAATGATATCATATCTAGCTTCTGCATCCCTCAGTGCTCTACTGAAAAAGGAAATAGGTTGCTCTAACCCTTCTGCATTTATTTGTAACAAAACAAGAGTCAGTGTATCAAATGAAGCGAAGGAAAATATAAGAAATTCCTTGGAATAGTTTGGGCTGATGAGCAAAGATGGTTCAATCAACACCCTCTTTATTTGGTTGAGTGAATCTCTAGACTCAACAGTAATGTATTTAACCAACTCAACAAAATTAGAAATGAACCTTCTCAGAAAATTGATTTTTCCCTAGAAAGACTAAACCTCTTTCCTAGATCTAGGAAGAGACAATGACTGGATCGCATCCACTCTATTCAGATCAATATTTACCCCTTCAACTGAAACAATATTCCCTAACAATTTTCCCTCTTGCATGGAAAATAAAGATTTCTTAGGATTGAGCTAAAGGACAAACCTTTGACACTTCAAGAAGACTTTATTTAGGTGGTGACAATGTTCTTTATCAGACCTATAGAATAATGTAATGTCATCCAAATAGATGACCACAAATTTGTCCTTTTCTCCAATGAAAGCAATGTCCATGGCTCATTGGAAGGTCTCTCCTACATTCATCAATCCAAAGGTCATTTTAGCATACATGAATGTGCCCCAAGGAGTCGTGAAAGTTGTCTTCTCTCTATCTTCAGGAAAGACAGAGTTCTGGTTGTACCCAGAGAAACCATCAACCATAGACATCGTGGACGAACCTGTCACTCTCTGCAAAATGTGCTCCATTTTTGGCAAGGGGTAATTATCCTTTTTGGAGCTTCTGTTGAAATTTTTGAAATCAACACACAACCTGATTTTCCCATTCTTCTTCTTGATAGGAAACAAATTAGCCACCCACTATGAAAATATCAAAGGGATGATGATTTGTGCATCCAACAACTTCTTGACTTCTTTTTCCATAATTGACAACAACATGGGATTTATTTGTCTGAGCTTCTGCTTGAAAGGTTTGGCATCTTCTTTCAAAGGGATTTTGTGTTCAATGAAGTTGGTTTTATATGTTCTCAAATCCTCATATGTCCAAGCAAAAACATCAACTAACTCCTTCAAGAGTCTGACATATTCATCCCTTTACTCTTTTGACAAGATGCTAGACAATTTGACCCATTTGGGATCCTCCTTCGTTCCCAGATTGCATTCAGTCACATCAGCCTCTTCAGTTGATCCTTCAACCTTTACAGAAAAATCATTTATGTCAAACAATATCTCCAAAGGGAAATTCCCCTTTGGAATATGGTTGCTAGGAAACTGAGCAATATGATGGTTATCAATCTCATTCATAAAAACATCAGCATGAGGGCTTTCTTCATAATCTCGATCCTCGTCGATATGAATATCAGAAAATTCATCCACAATATCAAGGATTTTTTTTATCTCAATATCATCCTCAAATACCTTCCAATGCTTGACGTTGTCAGTAATAGAGGGTCTGTATTTTATCTCCACCTCATATTTGAGTTTGGGGGGAAAAGGGACCTTAAAATTACTTGTTGATACCGCCAAGGAATCTGCCATAAAGTTCTCCTCCCTTGGAACAAATGAAATACTAAATTCCAAGAGGAAACTGTCAATCATATCCTATACCTCATTTATATAGGCCCTTAAACTCAGGTGCTTATCCTAATACAAATTTCTGACTTGATGAAGAATCAGCTCAATGTCTCCAAACACTGCTAGCTCCTCAATTTTCATGTCTTTGGCAAACCTCAAACCCAAGACAAGAGCCTCATATTCTTCCACGTTGTTTTTTGTTTCAAATTCCAACTTGCAGGATAGATATATGGTCTCTTGGGTAGGGGAAATAAAAGCTACTCTAGCACCAACATTTTCCTTAGAAGAGGCTCCATCAAAAAAAAAATTCCACACAGAGGTCTTGGGGGGAGGCTCTTTGAAAAAGGTAATAGGTTGATTTCTAATTTCAATAGGAGGCTGAGGATCACCAGAGAGCTGCAAAATAATGGTTCCCAAATCATTATCGACTGAGAAAATGGGGTGGTTGATTGGATTGGATTCATCACTGATAATGTAGGCAAGTTGTGCTTCTCTATAAATCCTTCTATTTTCCCCTCCGATGACAGGAATGGTGGCATATGACAGATCCATCTGCAAATTTCCTCCTAGTCTTTTGATCCATGATCTAGACAAAAGCATCCCAAACGTAGGAGGAACATCAACTACCACTATATCCATGATCACACTCTTCATTGGAAATTGGAACAAGGAGATGACCAGATCTTTATTAACCCCGAGGCATTTCACTTTCCTAGAATCGAATAAATACAGGTCATGGTAGGTTTTTGTAATCTCCAACCCCAACTCATCCATGACAATTTTAGGCATAATATTGTGATATGCTCCTGAATCCATCAAGAAATTGTGCAACACCTTATCATGGATGTTCAATGATGTATAAAAGGGAGGTGAAGAATCCTCTCTATCCTCTACCAAAGGGCCTAGTATAACAACTGGATTTTCATATTGAAGGTTGACTGATTTTGTGGGATGAGATGAATATTTGGGCTGCCACACTTTGGAGAGGCACCTTCTGAAGTCCTCAAACTGGATCAACCCTGAAAGAGCTACAAGGATCCTAATCGTTTGAAACTCCTTCTCTAAGATATATGAGGAGGGAGGCTTTAGAATCTCCTTCACTTCTGGGATAAATATTTTGACCACTGATGGCAGGTCTTTCATATTATTTTATTTATTGTTGTCTGCCACCTCTTTAGCAGGATTCTCAATTCTGGTAGGATGGTTAAAAATATTAAGCTTCCCCTCATTTTTTTTTGACCTTAGATTATATCTATTTGGATGATTGCTAGCCTTTTCCCCTTTTCTCAAATCATTTAATTGACTATCCATGAGAGACTCCTCATATGCAACTTGGGTTAAATGAGGAAATGAGGAGGTGTCCCCAAGATAATGAATTTCAGGATCAATCTCTTCTTCCTCTCCTTCTTTGTCAGTAACAAGGTTATTTTGGAGAGGAGCTTGAATTTTTTTATCATCTCTATCTCTATTTATTTGATCTATTTGGATGATTTGGGAGGAATTGTTTGGTATTTTTAAGCTACCCCTATTATCAACATTTTGGGGATACTTATATCTCTACTTTTCTTCCAACTTCAACCTTTCCACCTCATCAAAAAGTGATTTTATCAGCCTAGCACTTTTGTCTTCTAGGGGGGTGGGAAACAGAGGAATCAAAGGTTAAAGATTTAGATTTACCTCTTCTCATGTCTCTATCAGATTTTCTCCTGAGTTTGTCTATTGCCAATAGATTAGATTCTACTTTAAGGGTTGCATCTTGCATATGAACCAACAAGGTGTCCCTTATCTCTCTCAACGGGAGGAAAAATGCGGGTTCAAAAGACATAACATAGGTAACCTTGGCCGAGGTTTCAGTAGGTTTTATTTCAAGGGGAATCTAAGCATACATCCTATTGAATATTTTTGAGAAATCTGAAACAGATTCCCCTTCTTTCCTCTTAAGCACCCCAAACTCTGTAATATAATAAATAAAATAATTTTTATTCCCCCAATTTCTTAAAAATGTATCATCTAGGGCTTGAATCCCATCAATATATCTGGGGGCCAAGCCCCGAAACCATTTCCTAGCCTCACCATTAAGGATATGGAAAACAACTCTCATTCATACATCCTGATTTGAGATGTCATCATTATCTGGAAAACTGTAAATGAATTCAAGGTGTTCCTCTGCAGTTATGCTTTCCCCCCCCATGAATTTGGGCAACACCTTAAGGTATCCTTCAGTTGAGAGATCATTCAAAGTCTAAGGTAATATGAGAGGGGCGTATCTAGAAGCCACTATGTCAGCCATTTTGTCTCTAGGAAGATTAGCACTTGCCATTTGGATGTGAACTGGAGGAGAACCAAGAGGAGATGGAGCTGGGACAGGTACGAATGTATCTGTGTGTCTGGGAGAAAGAGGCAATGACTGAGTGTTGGGGGAAACTACTACAGGGATCAAGGGGACAGAAGTTCCCCCTTTTGTAAATGCAACAACTCTAATAGGTGGAGGAGTAGCAAAGCTTGGAGTGGGAAAATCTTCTAAGGTCCTGGGTCGAAACCACTGTACGATATCAAGGGAAATAGGGGTGTCAAATATTTCTACTTGTAAACCAAGGCTAGGAGGGGAGAAATCAATAGGAAAACTCTCAAAATTTAAAATTCTTGAAACTCCAACATATGGTAGAATATGAGAACTAGAAGCAATTAATGGAGTTTTTAACGAAGGATTATGTAAATTACCATAATCTCCTGGTACAATAGTTGAGGTACCTTCTTGAGAGGTATTTCATTTTCTAATAATTTTCCTTGGGTCAGCTTTCGGTGTCACTAGAGGCAGCTGCGGAGTGGACCTTGTGTGTTTTTCTTTTCAGAGCCACAACTGAAATCGTGGAATCACAAGGTGCAAGCTGCAATATTCAAGGTGCTGATTTTTTATGCACCTTCAAAATCATAATTTCTTTGTCATTCTTACCCAGGGAAATGTCTTCAATTCGTTCCCTGACAATTGTGTGAAGAATGTTAGCACTGAGATTCACCCTTAGATTGCAGGAGGATAATCCCAATACCCATCATAGTTTTTGGTGGATGTTGGTTTTATATGAGTGGAGGTCAATGGAAAAAACTCAATATAAAAATTATGTTCAACACAGAACTGGACAAGAAATGCATAGGGAAATGAGGGCCACATTAACTTCAGTCAATGAGTTGATTTTAAGTGTGAGCAAAGGGAAGACTTGGTGAGAAAGATGAACAAGAGTGTTATGAGCATTAGGCTTTCAAGCATCTTGGAGAATAAAAACTCAGACTCACGATCACTCTTGAGATCAAGCTTCAGACACTAAAATATGTCCAAACAACACAGTCACAACAACACAATAATCAAACCTACATCACCATGCGACTACAACAACTCGATTCCATCCTCCATGCCTGATCCATTCAGTGTAAGAAGGGAAAATATAACAAGGGATATGACTAAAATTGGTCACGATACCACTGTAATCAAACCTACATTACAACATCATAACAACGCTCGACTGGATCCTCCATGCCCGAGTGTTTTAGCACAGTTTTTACAAAAAGATGAAAAGAAGTTGACTTCTATTAACATGAAAGTCTCAAATTTGGTACATAACCAAAGAACAGTTCTAGCATCAAAACATTTCAAAATAGGGAGATCTACTCAACCATTTGATGACCCTAACAAAATATTAAAACTATCTATTTATGCTCAGAACAATTCACCACCACCAAGAGTGTGACCTAGTCACAACAATCAAATCTTTACGTCGATGAGTTCTTCTATCAGACTGAACGTGAAACCCTCTGCCAGATGCGAGATCATATCGACATGGGGTTTGTAGGAAAATATGCCCACAGGGGTACCATGGGATGATGGCTCAGTCTCCACGGTCGGGCCTTCCATGCCTTCCATTTATGGAGTGAGCTGAGGTTTCAACCACCAACTTTATTTTCATTAACTGTCTTTTCTCGGGATTCCAACATGAATTAATGCTCAGGGGGCGGCCATGTGCTTCTCTTGGATAGGATGTTATATGAGCATGTGATTGCAGGGATACTCAAAAGTGGTTTAGTTTCAGACCACTTTTGGGCCCGCAATCCATCACCTTTCGCCATGTAGCACTTTCGCTTTACCATGGTTTCAATTGTAGGATTTCTCAAGAAAATTATCGTCCAAGAATGTTGCGTCCCCACAATGAATTGTGGTCATAGATATGGTCCTGATCTGAGATCTAGACACAACTGCTATATTTAGCGCTACTTCCAAGCTTAACCTCCTGCCAACTTTAGAATCCACCAAACTGTGCCTTGGGGGAGGGGCACACTACTTTTGACATTGAACAATAATACCTCCCGGAGGATGATTTGATGTGGAGGTTTGATGTCATCATGTTGATGTGTCATGAAAGAGAAGCAACACGTGTCACTAAGAAAGAATCAAATAATACGCCTACGGTTGCCTATACTGAGTGCCACGTGTCACTATTGGATAGGTGCCGAGTGTCATGACTGAGGAGTATGCCACACATTACACTGATGGCTACCACATACTCTCTTAAATCGATGAATGAGATCTCTTTCGGGTCTCTGAGCTCCAGGAAAATGAAAACTCAAACTTATTTTTTCCTTGAAGAAAAACATCTAGAGTTAAGGATCTGATGACGTGTGGCCTCCAGAGATCCACAGCTGAGATCCCTTCATGGCTCTAGGATTCATACTTCTCAATAGTCAAACTTTATTTCCCCCAATCAAATTCATCGGGGCTAGGGATCTGATGGCATGTGGCCCCTAGATTTGGATGGCTGAGATCCACTTCGGGTCTCCGGGCTCTTAGAGAATCATAACTCAAATATCGCTTACCTTCAACTGCTTTTAGCCGGAGCTGTCAATCTGTTGATGCACGTCCTATTGAATCGAACGACCAAGAATTACTTCGGGTCTCCGAACTCCAGGAAAATCAAATCTCAAATCTCCTCTGACTTCAACTTCTTTTACCTAGAGCTATGGATCTTCTGACACATGGCCCCGCTGATGGATGGTCCAGATTAACTTTGGGCCTTCAACACTTCTAGCTTCGGGAATTCGACACTTCGACACTTCGGGACTTTGGCCACTTCGGGACTTTAGGAACTTCGACACTTTGGGACTTTGGGAACTTTAGAACTTTGGGATTCGGCCCTTCAAGAAATTTGTGTACTTCTTGTTTCAATAATGCTGAAGCTCATTTCCTCGAACACTTAGATCGGATGCCACCTGTCCCCTTTAAGATCTATAGCTCATGCTTGTTTCAGAACTTCAGAATTTTCCCTTCGCTATACTTTGTGCAATTTTTAGATTCCAAATACCCGCAAGCCACTGATGTAAACTTCTCTTGGGATATCCGTCGTTGAAAACTGAACCCACCTGTTGCATGTGTTTCAAGCCTAAAATAGACTGTCATGAAAGTTGCACCTGGTGTCCATGGTTACATCCTGAGTGAGCAAGGACTCGGATGACTTGTTTTGATCTAGGGAAAACAGAGAGAACGGTGGCTGAAACAAAGGAGATGAGCGTTCATCCTTAGAGAAAAAATAGAGAGGTTTAGGGCCAAGACTTCATTCGGGTAAGACATTAAGGGGAATCAGGGCGCTTGAACAAAAAGGGGTAAACAAAAAATGACTTTAACAGTTGAAGGGGAAAATTCGAGATCTGGCCTGTGAAAAGGAGAGAGATAGGGAAAGGATATCAACTTAGGTAGAAACCACAAAACCACAAGACTCTGACAAGTTTATGTGATAACACATTCTTGGTCTTATTTGAAGGCACCAGTGGCCTATGTGTATGTTACATTAGGTTTCTATACTTTCATCTGGTCCATACTTTGAATGTATGAGAATTTTATTGGTTGTTATAGAATGAATGAATAAAATCATTGATGGTTTTGTGACTCTCTTGGCCTTTATTATTTTTATCAAATTATGTGATTTTTCTTCATGTTGATATTTTTATATATATATAAAATCAGACTTATTTATTTCAATTTTCATTTGATAAATAAATTTAAAACAAAAGTTGTTGTTCAATTCAAATAACTTAAAGGTTAATTGAACTTGAAATAATACTATAAATTAGGGTTATAATCCCGCCTATATTTTATTATCCAAAAAAGATTCCAAAAAATGTTGTGAGAGGAGCAGTCATTTCTTTTACTTAAAAGAGGGAAAACCTAATAATCTTGCAAGGAGAGGGAAACTAATAAGTTATGGAATAGTCTCCCATGTCAGATGAAAACACATGAATTTAGAGATGAAAAGTGTGTTGAGGGGTCCTAAATTCCTTTAAATCAATAGTAGGAAACAAACCCGGCACCAAGGCCGAATTAGAATATGCAACGTTTAATGGTGGAATGGTTCTCCAGATCTTGCGATCTGGCCAAATGATCGATGGGCTTTATGTAGTGATCGACATGACGTCTTATTGTGAAAGCTCCTCCTTTAGTTTGAACGTTATCTTTTTTGTATTTTCTCTTAGAGGTTGGACCCATACAAGATAAATGTTATTATAAACCAACTGGGTAATGAAAGGGGAAGGAATTAACTAGTGAAGAAGGATGAGTTCGGGATAACCCTTCTTCTCAAGAATGCAGATAATGATTCTTACACCTACAACAAGCCTAGTACTAATACATTAACCTGTCGGTGTTCCAATTATTGACTGAGATACGATTATCAGGAGAAAACATACATGCAATAAACGATGGTAAGAAAAATAGTTTCCTTAACTCTAATCATCAATCACATATTAACACAATGATTTACTTTTCATCATTAAAGACAAGAACTACAAAAATATTGAATCATATAACTTATCAACAGATTCACAGGCTCTTACTCATTACAACATCCATTCATGAGATAAAATAAAAAATAATTCTTCTTCAGATCCAATCACACACACTTTTGATGAAAAACAAAAACTTGTCTCTGGTCCTAAACAAGACTTCTCAATTAAGGCAGCTCTGAAATAGTTCTTTACAAATAAAAAATGAGGGTCTTTGCAAAAACCATCAACCTTTGCTAACAGGTCGATCCTCTTATTTATAACATATTATTAACTAAAAATAACTATCAAAAGTGCAGCTAAGTAAAACAAAAACTCGTCACATGGCACTTTCATCTCTCAGTCTTATAAGAGTCATCAAATGATCTCACTTGAGTGGATGACTCTTCTCATACTCCGACCATTTCAAGAATATTTCCTCGCACATGTTGGCGTACGAGAACATGTTTTGATCCATCAGGGCCGAAAGGATATCCTTGATCTCTACTAGCCATGCCCGATATTTGACTAATTTAGCACTCAAATGATGTAACATTGTTTGAGCCTTGATCGGGTTCTCCATGAACTGTTGCTGTTGGCCCTTGACCAAGTTTTGAAGAGTACTTGGTCTTACTCGACCACTTTTGGGACTGCGACAACTTGCCAAGGAAGGAGCACAACGTGAAGCAGTAAATAAGGAAGCAAGACCTATTTTGGGGTCCATTTTAGGGTTTTGGGTTGATATAACGGGAAAGGGATGTAGGCCCATGGGTTTACCCACGTTTAGGCCCATTTTGTAATCTATAAATAGGCAATATAGATAGTAAGATAAGAGAAATAGTAATGTAGTACATATGTGTGATGTATGAATGAAAGCTTAGTGCTAGTAATGGGATCTGTGTGATGAGATGTATCTTAGAGTGCTCTATGCATGAGATCAGAGAGATAAGTGTAGGTTTTTATAGTCTGATGTTGAAGAGCAAGGAAGAAGGACCTAGCGAGCTGCGTAGATCTTCTATCCTGTGAAAAGTAAGGGTCATTAAAGCTCTGTGTTGTAACTACTTGACCAAGATAAAATAAAGAATACTTTGTGGACGTAGCCCCAGGGTGGGGGTGAACCATGGTAACTGTGTGTATAGTGTTTTTTTCTTCGCTCTTATGTATGTATCTCTTTCTTAGCTAAGTGCTTGATGTGGTTAAGTATATCTAGCCATGCTCTGTATTGTTGATGAATGAATGAACATTAGATCTGCTATATGAGATGCTTAGTGCTTGATCTGTTGAATCTAACCTATATTGTTGTGAATAAGTAATGAATAATTCTTAGTATAAGTATTCACTACGATGCTCTGTGACTTATGCAAAATATATTAATGAATGTATGCTATGGAATAACTGATGTTAAGTGCGTTGTAAGAAAGATAATCATAAATCTGTGTCCCAGATAAGGTTCCAGACACCTGAGTCTTGCAACCACCCCTGCCTCTACCTCGGGTGAGACTTCATATACTTCACAGGTGTTGCCGAAAGGGTCGGTAGTTAGGGCTTTGTTGGTGTGCTCTTGAGCATTGAACCCTGGGTATGCCTCTGTGCCCACTACCAACAAATGGATCTGTTGTCGGGACCTGGATATGTGATTGCTGGGAACTAAAGAAGAATAAGCTTTGTGTGAAATAAGCTATGTGCGTAGATCTATTGCCCTACTGTGCAATGTTCTGTTTGACCTGTGAAGCTTTGTGCCAAGAAAATAGGTCAGATATGAAGAAAGAGAGGTCAGATCTGAAGAAAAGAAGTCAGATCTGTGAAGAAAAAGGTAAGATCCGTAAGCTTTATGCCTTGATAAAGGTAAGAATAGTTAAAAGTTTTAGATCTGGATGCTTTGTGCTCTGCAGAAGTAAGCTAAGTGAAATTTTTTGTTTCTAAAGCATGGATCTAGGTATGTTTGATAGTTTCTGTCCTAGCTTCAAAACTAGGGAATTAATAGATGAAAGAAAGTTTGATATGAATAGATCTAATAAGTATAGTGATAGATATGTTATACCTATGCATCGAAAGAATGTTTGGACTAACAAGTGGATGCAGGCTCCTAGAATTTGTTTTTTGTAAGTTAGCCACAATGATCCTAGTGTGTAGTACATAAGGAGTTGGGGAACATCTAAACGGACAAGAGGATTAACCCTTTGTTATAGTTGCAGACAACCGAGACATCTTGCTAAAGAATGCCCTGGGAGAATACCTAGTTGCCTCTGTTGTAAGGCTATGGACCATGAAGTATTGGATTTCCCTAGAATGATTGTTAGGCTTGAGAAGCTGAATATGGAACAAGCAAACCCTGAGGGAGATCAAGAGACCAAGATTATAGCAGAAACCCAGAAGGAATCAAAAAAGATATTGCTACAGATGAGAGATACCTTGAATGACCACCGACATGTTAGGATATGAAAGATCATCAAAGAAAATGAGCAAAGTGAAGCAAGAATAGGGGACTTTGACATTGACTGTACTCTTTATGAAGAAGTGCAAGTGAAAATTATGCCAGAAAGAACTTGGGAAGCTATAGGAAAGCCTGCCATGATCCCTTCTCTAGGAGGAACAAGTTTCTTCAGAGGAAAGCTAGTAAACCTATGTGTAAGGCTCAACTGGATACCTATGACTGTCAATGAAACTTTGATAGAGGAAGACTTTGAGATCATTAAATTTTTTGAAGACAATGCCCCATTTACCATGCTCATAGGAAAACCCTGGATTGATAGAGAACATGCCAGATGAAGAGAAGAAGAGAAACTGTTGGAACAAAAGAAGCAAGAGTTAAAATACTTTATGACCAGAAGGATCGCACACTTGATTGAAGAACAAAAGAGCAGATCACAGATATTTAATATTAGTACCTCTGATGTTGAAGCTAAGAGAACACTTGAGGATCCGTAGAAGATCGAGTTAACTATTTCTGATACAGAATAAGTATTATCAAGGAACCCAAAGAAATATTTTCAACAACGCGAAGTAAATAAGACCACATAAGATAAACATCAGAATGGTAAAAGCATTACTGAGAAAAAACTCACTGGGAAGAAGGATAGGAAGTTAAGAAAGAAAAGGGCTAATACTGTAAGGTTACAAGAGGTTCTAGAGGACACTTCACAGCAGGAAGAATTGTAGAATGGGAGCTTCGTCGAGATATCAGAACAACGACATAGAGTACTTCACCACAACAAAGAAATATAGCCGTTGGAACCGATATACCCATTTGACCACCGCTTTGAACGGATCAAAAAATAGTTATGGGTTACCACTAGACCATTGGATAGTACCAGAATGGATTGAACAAAGTTAATGAAGGCCCCATGTCTGTTGAAAGCAGACCGTTGCTAAGATTTCCTACTTAACCTGATGCACCATGCACCGAGAATAATTTTTCCTAACTGAGAATCTGAGCGTGAACCATGAGATTTACTTGCCCTGAGATCATTGCCTTACTATTCACTGTCATCTCTGAATTCCTTTTGCACTCGATCCAGTTGACCCAAGTTTGTATTTCGAAC
>JASDQU010308550.1:77526-117460 GCA_032191745.1 Picea mariana
GTTTTTGTGCTTCAATATTATGTATGTATCTCTTTCTTGGCTAAGTGCTTGATGTGGTTAAGTAGATCTAGTCATCCTCTGTGTTTTTTATGAATGAATGAACATTAGATCTGATATATGAGATGCTTAGTGCTTGATCTATTGAATCTAACCTATATTGCTATGAATAAGTATTGAATCATTCTTAGTATAAGTATTCACTGCGATGCTTTGTGACTTCTGCGAAGTATATTAATGAATGTATGCTAAGCCGATAGTTAGGGCTTTGTTGGTGCGCTCTTGAGTGTTGAACCTTGGGTTTTCCCCTGTGCCAACAATTTCACTTGTCCTGACACCATGTTCGCCACCTTTGTTATCTCCGCATACCACGATGAGTCTTGTTAGCAATGAAATTTGACTATGTCATGCAAGTTGACAAAGTTATCAGGTGTGCCGAATTCTGGAAGGTCGATGTCTCTCATTGCTTGGTTGATATTGGTACAGATCTTTTTGCACTCATCCCACTTCTCTTGGATTTCCCGATGAGGTTCTTGGGCCATTCTCACCCAATGTTCAGTTGATATCTTTATGCGATCAATGTTGATGTCCCTTAACACCCGAATACCATGCTCTTCGGCATATCGCCCCTCTTGAAACACATTGATGTAATCAATTCCTTCCACATCTTGGTGGAACTTCTTGTACCACCTTTCCACATATTTTCACGTCGCTAGCACCATCGGGGTGTCTTCTTGGAAGTCGTTTATCCCTACAATGAAATGGTGCCACTCATTTGTTAATTTACTATAGGCGTCTTGGAATTCACTTCTCAAGAACACCATGGCCTATGTGGTGTCTTGATAATATTTTTCCATATGAAGTAGATGTTCTAAATCCTTCAGCATAGCAACCAACTCCTCTTCATTCATTTTATCCCTATCCAGGGTGGCATCTATGATTTCCATCCCTGCATCGATAAGCTCGGATGTCTTGGCATGCTCTGTGCTAATCAATTTTTCCTCTATGGTGATGAGGTTCGAGCGATCCAGAGTAAGGCTCCTCTTCTTAGTGGTTCTCTTCATGATGGATTTCCTCTTTTGGTCATAGGATATGGATTGTATATCATCAAGCTAATCTACAGGTTTAGGGATTTGTTGATCTCCCCAAGTAAGCATATTTCTCAGGCTCCCGACGGAGTATATCTATTCAAGACTGGTTTCTTGAACCTCTTTAATGTGTTCTGAAGGTATGACCTCTAGTTGTTGTTCATCGAGAGGACACGTACCTGATTAAATTGATGCATTATGGGTAGGCTCGGTACTTACTTGATAATTGGTTCTTGAGATGTCGATTTCCTGCTATGGAACTTCTTCCTTTTGTTCACCCAATCCTGGCTCATCTGTTGGACTATCCATTTGGGTCTCTAGTACATAGAGTAGCTTAGTGTCTAAGACACTTTTAACCTCATGTTAATTCTATGGAAGGCCCTGAATTTGAGCATCAGGAGCTGGGGAAGATGCCTTCTCGAGATCCTTTTCCTCTGTGATCTGCAACGGAATTACCAAGGACACCTTCGAACTTTCCTCATCATCATAGATTGTTATCAAGTCGTGGAGGGGGTTTGGTGAAATTTCTCTCCTTGATGTTATTGTTATCTTTGTCTGAGATGAAACCTCCCCTAGTGATCTGGCCTGTGGCGTTGAAACTTTAGGGTTATCCAAACCAATGATTTCTTCAATTTGTATTAGCACTGGGCCACTTGGACCTGTCCATATTTTGATTGGGTTGTCGACAGGGACCCTTGCAATTTATACGAGGTCTGGTTCATTCTACATCTGATCGATTAATCATTGTGCCTATTCTATTAGTATCATTCAACTTTCCTGTGCCTTCGGTGGCATAATCAGTCCCGTGTTCTACACCTTTGTGGACTTTGCCACTCTGACTTCTTCCCTAGCTCTGAGAGATTCTTGAGAAGACTGTTCTATTGTCATCACCTATTCATCCAGGCTCATAGCCCTAAAAATGGTCATTTTTGGGTTGGTCATTCTTTGTACCACCTCATCCCAGTCCTAGGTGTTCTCTATGAAGACTTCATCTTCGAACTTGTTGTGAGCATACAACCAACAGGATGACACTTGTGAAGTATGTTGCAAGACCATGCCTTTTGGATTGTGCTTTCGGAATCGCCCCTTTGGGAATCTAAAATCAAATTGGCTCAACCCTTCTTGTTTGGCTTGAGCTGTGTCTTTAACCAAGTAGAACCCTACATAGAAACCATAGGGTATGAAGGCTCATTTCTTTTCCTTGACCAGGGTGGCATTGTAGCCCTTCAAGATTGTTTGTTAACATATTTATCCTACCACAAGTCAGTCTGGGACATGAGCTCATAGGAGATGTGGTGCTCTAGTGGCCCTGAACACCCTGATGTAGGTGTCGTGCACATCCAAGTACCAATGGCCTTCCTTGGATATTATTTTCTTTGTCATGGCTGATAGTCTTTGGAATTCCTTCTTAAAAAGAATAAAATAAATGCGTGCGATGAATTCATTGCATATAAGAGAGTAGGATTTTTTGTATCTTTTTTCCCATAGCACATTGAAGTAGATGTGGATCGGGAGTTCTGCAACATGCCATCTCATATTCATGTCAGCGAAGATGTTTCTAGTGCACATGACATCGAGCAAGTATGAAGCCATGTATAAATATGGTGTCTCTCCTTCCTTCGGTGCGTAGGCCTCCTGCACACAAATTCTTAGTTTCTTGGAGATTATTTCTCCCCAGTTGAAGTTGCTCCCATCGATCGCAACTGTGTATGCCAAAGGAATCCATGCCTCTGAAAACATGGATAAATATTTCTCTCCTTACAATCGGAGGATGAGACCCATCAGATAGATGTATGTCTCCTTTAAGTTGGTTGTCTCATACCAGTTGGTGCTTCGGTTTGTGAACTTCTTGTCTTCCCTCCACCATGTGGCCATAACTCGGCTGGTGTCCTAGCGTTCATAGAACTTCATGAAGAAATATGTATTTAGACACTCCTTGAGGTCTCTGAGTTTGTAGTATTCCTGAACTTCTACCGGATGAAACACTCCGACACACCCACCATTTTCATCGTTGATTAAATATTTATGTGTCTCTATGTCGTTGATGAGCCACTTCAGGACTTGTATGCAGGGAAGACACGGGTTCTTATTCCCACCATATGTAGGTATGAGCATCGGATGTTCGAGAACACCTTGTTGTCGAGTGCTCTTACATATGGATCATTGTGTGGGATATATTCTAGGTATTCCTCCAGGTTGATCTTGTTAAAGAGTTCTCCCTAATGTTGAAGTGCCATCTTGTATCCTATGCTTTCCTTTGTATCTTCAAAGGTCATAGGATGGATGGAAACCTTCTTCATTATTGTCTTAATGAAATATTTCTACCTCGAAGTGCATTCCAATTGTTTTTCGACCCGTGGGGAAGAGGCTTCGCCTACCTATGGTTCTTTCAGCTTCAGTGTCCTCAGTGATCATCTAGTGGTTGGATTTCTTGGCAGTATTGTTCCTCTGAAGCTTGTTAAAACCTGGTTATTTTGACAATCAAAGAATTGATACAGCCTTCAAGTCGCTCGTCTTGCTCCTTCAAATGCTCTAGCATTCTCTTATGCATAGAATGATTTTTTTTACAACGAATCAAAAGAATTCAAACAAGGAATAACTTACCATGTCACATCAGCCATTCAATTTGGGTTATGAGTGAAATTTTAACAAATCTACCATTGAATCTCTATAACTTAAATTCATCATGTGTTGATGGCTGAGATGTGGGTGGTGATCTGGTCTATTGGTGATTTTAAATGAATTTTTTGATTGGAGCATGAGGTAGAAACTAAAGCGGGATTTGGTATTAATTAGCTCCTTAAATGCCCAAAAATCAATCGTATCTACTGCTAAAACATCCCATCGTGTCGCTCTCTCAGTGGGTGGATCAGGGATTGGGGGTGTGCTATGAACATTTTTGTTGATGTCTTTTTGAAAAAATTTGTGATGCTGATCAATTTCATCGTATAATTTTTTAGTGGCAAAGTTGACTCGGAGGTGTGACTCGGACCTAGGGAACCAAGAATGATTCGAGATAAAACTAGACCATACTATCTTCCTACCAGGTAAAGACATGTGGCGCTGAAGACTGGTGAATTAATTAGCGTGTATTAATCGGAGTCAGGAATTTCCTTAAGTTATTTGTTCTAAAATAAACCTTATGTTACCGATGCCAAAAAAGTATCCAAGGTCAGTGATCGGCGATAAACCTATCAAGTTCTTTATTCAGATTAACTTCCTCGAAAATTTCTTGATGTCAAAAATGCATTGGGGATCGACAATCGGGAATAACCTTTAGCATGGTCATAATGTTTTTTCTGATCCTTTTAGGTTTTCCATGGTTCTTATAAGCGCGTCGAGCATCAGCTATCAATGATATCTTTTCTCTCTTCATTAATGTCTATCCCCCTCATCTGTTACCGATATTGAAGGGGAATCGACTATCGGTGCTCGATGACTGAGGTCTCTCGAGTGGCTCTTCTCCTTCTTTGAATTCCTTTCGATGTTGAATTTGAGCACGTCGGTTGAATTGTTTTCAATGTTGATTCTTTATTCAGGTGTTAAGGCCTTTTAATTCATGGGGTTTCATAAGTTCAAAAAAACATGAATAGGTGATGAGAGTCATGAGAATAAGAAAAGACAAAACATTTCTCAAAATGAAGTTGAAACAAAGAGTGAAAAATATCAAGTGCTACCCAAAAAAGAAAAAATTTGACAGAGACTTTTTAGGGTCTGTTGAGTACTCAACAAATGGTGACTAACTGGGAGAAAGTAGAATCTTTGTTCCTACCTCAAGCACAGGTGATGCAAAAGCTAATTAAGAACTTAACTGGTTTTTATCAGAGCCTCTTTTATCCTTGCATTTGAAATTCCCTGGTTGGTGCATTTGGGCCTACTTGTGGGGTTTTCAACCTTTATTCCACCTTTGTTTCCTATAAACCTGACTCACGCCCCCTTTGAAAAGAGTCCAGTAAATCATTCACTAGAAATGTGCCCTTTATTTACCCTTATCCACTTGATACTATGTTTCTCTACTTCCAGTGAGCGTCCGTAGCCCCGACGGAGTCACCTTGACGTCACAGACCTTGCTCTGCTACCAACGAGAATCCATAGCCTTGGCGGATTTATCTGCATACCCTCTCCTACTGTGTGCTCATTTAATATAGCTGATTTTATTTCAGAAGAATTCCCTAAGAGAGTGGGAGAGGAGGACGTTTGTTATTTTCAAAATTAGATGGTTAAGGTGAAATTTTTCTATCTCTGTCTCTGAGGTAAATGTAGTCCTTTCCATCTTACCATATTTCCCTTAAATATTTACCAGACTACCAAGTAGACACTTCATCACTTTTCCAAGGTTTTTCATCTGCGCATGTTATATAGAGAACCCCTTAAAACAACTGCAGGTCCCTTAGCGCTTCTTGTGTTGTATGTGAGCGATGAGTCAGGAACAGAGTTCATCATATCGCATGAATTGAGGTCAACCACTACCTTTCTAAACAAAATATTCAAAAGTGCATAATTACTATAGCAAGAAAAAAAAACAAAATGCATTCTGCAATTGACCTAGCTAAAACAAAACATCATGAAAATACACAAACAAAAATATATAATTTTATTTTTTTTAATTGAAATATTTTTTTATGGATTGGCCATTCACCGAGAGGGCATCAGGTTCCCCCCTTAGATTCTGCAACTGATACATTCCTACCCCAATATTCTCGGCCACCTAGAAAGGTCTGAGCCGTAGATTCTAAAACTTAGAATGTTTTCCTTTCGGCTCATTTGCTCTGTCCCATTTTAGGACTAATTCTCCGAGTTCAAAATTCTTCTCTTTATCCTTATGCTTATCAAACCACCTATTAACTATATGTTTCTGAGCTATGAACTTTGATTTTTCCTTCTCCCTTTTTTCTTCCAGCATGAGGAGGGTATCAATTATTTGTTGTATGAATGATGAGGTTTTTCCTCTCGAATCTTGAGCAAGTTGAAGAGATGGAATATATAGCCCATTCGGGAGAATGGCTTCCTGTCCATATACAAAAAATATGAGAAATTCCCTATGGCTTCCTTGGGTGTTACTCTATCATCCCATAAGGCATTATGGAGTGAACTGTGCCAATTCCTCTGATTGTCTGCAACTATTTTCTTTAATATCCTCACTAGGTTCTTATTAGTTGATTATGCCACTTCGTTCCCCTGTGGATAGTAGTTTGTAGAGTATATGATTATGATTCCTTTGTCTAGAGAAAACTATGTTAATAAGGTGGAATAAAAGTAAGATGCATTATCAAAAACAAGGACGAAAGGCACACCGAACCTTGTGATCAGCTATTGTTCTATGAATTGGATCACCACCTTTTCATTTACATGATTAAGAGGGATGGATTTTTCCCACTTCGTGAATTAATCTGTGGGAATTAGTATGTATCTATGTTATTTTGAAGATCTTGGTGTAATTTCTCCTATGATATATAACCCTTATTTCTCAAATGACTTGGAGACAACCACAGGTTGGAGAGGGACAACATCTCTCTTTTCCCTACCCATGCTTATTTGACACGTCTTACAGTTCCTAGTGTATGTGTGAGTGTCCTTGAACATAGTAGGCCGATAATAGCCAACTCTAAGTATTTTATGAGCAGTGGTATTTCTTGCGAAATTTCCACCTGTAGGACCATCATGGAGCTCCATCATAACTTTTTCTGCATCTTCACGTTCAACACATAGTAAAAGTAACCCATCATAATTAACACGGAAAAGCACCAAATTTATGAGGCAATACTGTGTTGATTTTAATATAAGGCCTCTCCTTTCCCTAGGATTTAGGTTTTCTAGGCAAGTTCCATGATGCAAGAGATAATTCCATTTATCATACCAAGACTCTTGCCCTGGGGAGACATATGCAGCTTCACCACACCACAATGTTAATTCATTCTCCCGTCTGGGGTCTTCATTTACTTGGTCCTAGGCTTCAGTATCGAGTTGGAATAATCCTTGTCCCTTAACCAGTTTAGCAGGTTTTACATCTAGATAAAAATCTTGGACCACTGCCATCCAGTTTCCTCTTATTTCCCCCATCTCCTGTTGAGTGAATAGGGATCATACTGCAGGGTGAGGCATGATGACTTTGGTATGGTTCTTAAGGATGTAATATATGAAGTGTTTCACTACCTTGTATACTGCATAATCTTTCTTGTCTATAGCAGGGTAATTTAGTTCAACCCCTTGGAGATTAGTGCTCATGAACGATACCGGGGCCTTGTTTTTGTCATCATTTTTCTGAGTCAATATTGCGGCTAACGATTGGTCGGAGGCGAAAGTATAGAGGAATAAATATTTGAGAAAATCAGGACTTCACAACACTAGGGCTTGGGATATTGCAGTCTTAATATTGTTGAAAGCATGTTTCCATTCATCGTCCCACTTAAATTCAACATCTTTACAGATCATTTTGTGTAAGGGTTTGATTGTTTCAGTGAAATCGGGTGTTATCACTGAAATTTCATCTGCAAATTGTTACACAAATCCAACATCTTCAAACAGCTATTAGTTCACCCTTGGACCAAAAATGACCAAAAAAGCATTTCGAAAAGGTTCAAAACTATACAACCAGTTATAAAATCAACATGTGCTAAGGATATACAGGCAGCGCACGCACGTACGCCAGTCACAAATGCTAGAAAAGTGCACATGAGCCCGATCTGCGACTGTGGACGCAAAAAGCCGTGCACAACTCAAAACGATGCATTTATGATGTTGGTTAGCCTCCCACCCACTTTTGGTTCAGCTTCCAAGTCAATTTGACATCCAAATCTCGACTGAATCTGGCTGGTTAGCTGGTCAAAGACCTAAAGGTGCCCTAAATGGCCCCTTGTTCACACTACAAGCTGGTTGAATAATGACTCAAATTTATGATATAAAAGGAAGCCATGGGTGCACTACAGTTTCAAGGAATTCATTTGTATTGTTATGTTGTTGATATTCTCTTGGAGGATCCTCTTTCCTCATCAAGAGTATGCTAGCACCATTTCACTTAGCCATTCATATCACCTCTTGAGTGAATGTGCTTTGGATTCTCTTCCCCATTTCATTCTAGTTCCTCATTTTGTAAGAAGAGCTCAAAATTTGGGGGTCCAAGAGCCCTCACTTGAAGGAAGAAGGGACCCAAAGTCTCCCTTTCTCTTTGGTGCTTTATTTTCACTAATACAATCCTTTCATTGGTGACATGAGTCTTGTTCATTTCTTGTTGTCCTTCTGCACTCTAGCTTAATTGTTTTTATCATTCTTAGTTTATTTCTTAGCTTAGCCTTTTATGCTTTGTTCTTCTACCCTTTCCTTTACTGTTGTCTTGCCTTGCTAACCCAACTAGGCTTGTAAGCACCTCTATTTTGCTCATTTAGGTGACAAAAGAGGTGAAACAGATTGGTGAGTCCGCTGGGGAAAGGTATCAATTTCCTACCCCATTTGGGTTATTTTATCTCTTCTTTTTGTTTATTTAACCTACAGGTACCATAACCGGCCCAAGATGACTTGAAAAACATCAAATTCAAAGATGAGTTGAGAGAATTCCATCCATAATTTTCTTCACGACCATGTGAAAGTTGTGCACAGGTTTATTGGCCCATAGTAGCGCACGTGTGTCAAAACCACTTTATTACTCAGCACCTTCTGTGCACCTGTGCCCAAAATTACCTTTTAGTTCATGCATTAGTGCTCAAAGCACCTCTCTCTATTCTGAGACCCATCCACCTGTGCAGAAAAATACACATTGTAAGCTTTTTGTGATCTGTGGAGGGCCCATAGCCTTCTTAAAATTGACTCCATGCATATTGTAATCTGCACCACACTTATATTCCCTCTCCATATAAAGGGATTAGTGAAAACATAGGCACTTAGGGGTTAAAGATCATTATTTTTCCTCTTTTTTGTTTTCATTTTGCCACATGGATGGCTTGCTTTGACTAAAAAATAAGTTGGAATCATTCTACATCACATTTAAAAATTGCATTGGGACTAGAAATTGGATATCAATCGTCGAGTATGCTCTTCTCTTGCGCTCCAAAGTGATCTTGAGAATCAAAAATAGGTTGAGGGACAATTTCATCTCCCTTAAAAGAAAAAAAATTTAGGAGAGGACAACAACCCCCCTCGAGACTCCTCTTAGTTTATTTTTCAAACACATCTAAAATTGTAAGGGCCCATACATGCCCACATGCTACAAAGCGAGGATAGTGTTGAAATTTACTTTCTTAGATCAAATCACTAGGGAAGTTTAAAGTTTTTGTAATGGGCCCATACATGCCCACATGTCCACAATCTAGGATAGTTTCAAATATTTCTTAGATTAAATCACAAATAGGGAGTTAAAGGAATAGTAAGGACTCACATGTCTACATGCTAGTTTCCTAGGGACTTTAAAATTCTACAAGGTTTTACCAATGGAATTTAGTTAATTAGGTAATCAAAGACTTGTAAGGACCAAGCAAAGTCCACATGCAGCAAGGTGACACCTAATTTATTAAAAATATTGGCACACTTTCACTCATTCACACACAAAAGTCACTTCTCACTCACATAATTTTCATCTCGAAATGTGGAGGTTGAAGTAAGTTTCCTCCAAAGGGATTCCAAAACACCCCACCCTTTTCTTGACGAAACTATCCACTCCCACTTAATTTCAACAAGATTGACTCACACCCCCAATCTCTCAAACAACCACATCTAAATTTTTTCTAAAAACTCACTAAGTTTTCCTCCACAGGAGATACCAAAAGAATTTTTTTATTCTAGATAGGATTTTAGAGATAGGCATCCAAATAACTCCCCGTTATCTGGTTCTCGTATTTTCAAAATAATAGAAGTTGTCAAATATGGAACTTTAAATCCTCCAAGTCAAGTGTTCCTAACACCATAAGGCGGGGAGATACTTATGAAGAGTTGAAGGCCAAGGTATCGTTGTTCTATGTGTCCCCCCTTGAGGCACCCACCTCTTGGATGAGATTCAGCCCGTGACCCATTTCTTAGGCTAAAAATCTAAATGTCACACTTTGACTGAGGTACCTAGTGACCAAATTTTAGGACATCTATCCAGGTGGAAATTGTGGGATGCAATTGCACCTTGATCATATTTTGTGTGGATATTGGGAAATATCACCAGTGCTTTCAGGATATGCCCCCTCTACCCCTTATTATAATTGATTACTTCATCCTTCACTAGTTTCTCTTCTGGTGGCTTCAGACCCCACTGTTGAGTTCTATTGGAAGGTCCAGTGCTATTTTGAGAGTAAGGACATTACGTCTTTTAGGACACGATCATTTTTTTTCTTTGTTCTCCCATGCAGACAAACTCCACCTATCCACATATGTGCTTCTTTATCAAATCACTTTATGTATGATGCCCTTCTGATTACATATGATTAGGATATATATTGTGAAGGTTCAAAAAATTGCAGCAAAGGCTCTTGTTTATTTATTTCTCTCACCACCATTCACACACATCCATTCAACTAGTCAGACATCATAGGGAACCCAAATAATCCCCGTCGTTCCATATGCTTTCTAAATCTCCCTCCTATTCTAGGGGCAGTTCCTAGTCTGGCCAAGTCATCGGCTCCACATTATCACACCCCTGTTAGTGCCATTGTCTTAGGATCAATATTGCTTGGTTCCACCTTACATGGGTCCACTTCCCAAGGTCATACATACCCCCACTCTTCTTTACATGGAAGAAGGGGACCAACTTCTTCTCAAGGGGAAAGTACAAACCCACCTAGTCCCCCTCAAGGGTTAGGTACACCAAACACTCACACTATGGCTGGAACTAATCCTCCACCACCACCTCAGATGCCTTATTTATATTCCCTCAACATACTGGATCTGACTAAACTCACCAATGATCATATATTGCACAACCTCGCATGGCCAACAATGCCTACCAAACTCCCTTCAGACATCCCCAAATTTGAAGGAAAACCGAGAGATGACCCCACCAACCATATAATGACCTTTCATTTATGGTTCTCTTCAAACAACATCATAGACGATTCCGTCTGATTGAGGTTATTTCAACGCACACTCACTGGCCCATTAGCTAAGTGGTATTTAGAAGAAAAATCAGGGTCCCATGTGAGCTTTGAATCCTTGGCCAAAGCATTCTTGACCTTCTTTCAACTACCAATTCATCATGAAAATGGCCTCAAACTACTCTTTGAGTTTAAACAAACCTCTGCCATGCACATTGTTGACCATATTCATGAATTGCGACGGTGGCATAATCTTTGCAAAGATGAAGCTACTCCACAACAATGTCTCAATTGGTTCCTCAAATAACTTGTTTCCCTCCTTTCCAAAGATGTGGCAACCACCTTCCCCCAGTCTGAAGAAGAATCCATTAGCAAGGCCCAACAGTTTGAACTCATCTATTCCTAGTCTAGATACTTGTATACAGTGCTCCCTAATGCCCCGAGACCCATGCCATTTGGCCAGGACAAACCTGGGATGTCTCACTCAGCAAATGGATTGATTAGTACCACTACACACCAAAATTCACATCCCCAACAACCACCAATGTATGGAACCCCTCAGTATCCACTGGCATATGGAGGAATACCTTATTATCCTCCTCCCCCTTATCAACAACCATACCCTATTTCCCTGGCTCCACCCATAAGTGGACCCCCTCCAGCACCCACAGTATGCCCACCTGTCCAACCAAGTGCTGGTACTCCCTCTACCTTAGCCTATACCCTAAGCAATAGTGAAAGCGCCATGCCTTCCTATGTACCTTATGGATCATCGCCACAACATAATCTATACTTTCCATTTCCTGGCCCCCCACAGCCTATAGCTCCACCACAAGCACAACCAACATGTTGGGGTTAATTTTATTCAACCCTCTCCCATTCAGCAATATCAAAATTTTGAACAGCTGAATACAACAAATCCATCCCATCAGTCGAACAATTCTAGAAAGAAAGGAAAAAATTGCAACAATAATAATCCCAGACCAGGAGGAAACTAGAACCAACCCCAGTAGAACCAGTCTGCCCGAGGCAACCAAAACTAGGGGAATCAAAGCCCCCAAGGGGGAAACAACAAAAAATGACAGGGGAAGAACAAAAACATTTGAACCAACTTCCCTTGTGCCTTTTGTGGTGATTTTGGTCACTATACTCACCATTGCACCCAAATCGCTGACTTTAAATGGATGAAAGAAACCTGTAATGGCCCACATCCACCAGCACTTCCTGCCCCCTAGCAGGCCCCACAACAATATGTGTAGCACCCACCCCCGGACATGTTGAAAAACTCCATACCACACCAAGGGGTGATGAATACCCAAAAATACATGCAACCTACCCAATCACAGTTGGGACAGTATCCCAATCCAGGAAATCTAGCCGATTTCACTATCCTTCTCACTAGTGAGGAAGAAGTCCTTCTGCAAACATATAGTCGTCAATATAGAGTCTTCTCCCACTACCTTGGAAGAAACCCCAGTCACAAATGGACCCCCTTTAATGATTCCTCTCCCTAGTACTGAAATACCCATTTGTATTCCTCGCATCCCATTATGCAGGAATGTCCACAATCCTCAAGCTAGGGCAGCTCATAATTATAGTTTGGTCAATCACTTAGCACAATCTACAGCTTCCAGTTTAGTCTTAGAAGTCCTTCAAACTTGTTCCACTCAGCAGAAGTCGTTACTTTCTGACCTAGGGGCAGTTGACCCTGCTGATACCCGACTCATCACATTTGATCTCGACAGTGGAGAACCTCGCCTCCATGCTCTTATCACTTTTCAAATCCTCGTGAAAATACGAAACATTATAGTTCATCGATGCATCATTGATGAAGGTGCATCCACATGTATCATGTCCATATCCATATGGAAGAAACTTGGTTTCCCTGAGCTCATACCATCTGCCATTACCTTAAGAGCTTATGATGGACGACCATCTTCTCCCAAAGGGCTCTTCCAAAATGTCCCTGTAGACCTCGGGGGAAAAACCATTCTCATTGATATTGAGTTTATCGATGCCCCACTCGATTATAATATCTTGTTCATTCGTAGCTACATGTATGCTATGAAGGCAGTTGCTTCTTCTGTATTTCAAACCATGATGTTCCCGCATAATGGTAATATCATTACCATCGATCAGGTTTCACATTATGATCCCAACCCTTCTACCAACATCGATAATATCCTCTCGTTTGTCCACACTAATCCCGATACATACCAACTCATCGAGATGGGACCCAAAATTTTCAAAGACCCATCCTTGCTTGGGACGTACCATGGTGCACCACCACTCATTCATCCTCCCAATCAAGTATGTGTTGTCTCATCCAATGAAACTGCAGATATTCTCCCTCCCACTGAGGCATCTTTTTCCCTTGACGTCCCATTAGTCGCAGAATACCTCCCTTAGGAATCTCTTCGAACTTATTCAGCTCAACCCATTCCTGATCTCCCCTAGGGCCTGTTATCACTCTAAGAAACTCCTTAGGGTTGTAGGCTAAGAATGATTGGTAACTTAAAAATAATGTGTAGGTATGCTTGGAACAATGGGATTACTTCAATAATTAATGTAACAGACAACTCATCATACATTCAAATGAAACAGTGCTTTCAGAAAACAATGATCAGATCAAGTAATTTCAAAGGAGAGGATGAAGAACACTAATCTTGATTGCCAAATACAGCTGGGTGTAGGGCTTGATACAAGATAGAAAGAAAATCCTTCACTTCAAATCTATGAGCTCAATAAAGAGATAACAGTCTTTATAAGATAAGATAAACTGAAATAAAGTACAGAAAAGGAAGCATGGATATTTTTGATTTTGAAAACAAAAGGAGACTGCAATTTTATTATACCATAAGAGTCTATACAGTAGCACAAAATTGTATCCTAGTTTGAACCCTTGTCTCTTAGAAAAGAAAGGCATTTATAGCCTCTTACAATCAGTTTTTAAGATCCTGCAAACTTGGATCTGTATCTAAAAATAGCAAATCAAATTAACTAAGACAATCGATAACAAAGACTAGTGGCTAGGCTAGCATTCGAACTGTCTTCCATATCAAAATTTGACATCTGTACTTCATCAGCTTCTGGAATTTGTTTTGTCATGAAAAAGGTAAAGGCACCTATCTTTGTAGCTGGATTTCTTCAATTACTCATAGTCCAAACTTTAGGAGACCAATTTAGCATGTGGTTTTCAAAATTGCCAAGAATCTCTGATGCTAAGTATTTTCTGACTAAGTAGTTAACCCTTTAATGCTCTAGAACCTCTTTAAATCCTTTGAAAATCTCCCTACTCCATCTTTAGCTTTCAAAACTTCTTTTTGTGCTTTCACCAGCTAACTCGCTTTATGATTCGCTGGTTAGCTGGTGAAAGCTTTGTCTTTCACCAGCTAACTAGTCCTAAATTAACCCTTTGCACTGGTGAAATCTCTGCCTTGGCCAAAAGGAACTTTCACCTCCAAAACTGTTGTTTTATCAAAAACTCAGCATGTCTCTGCTTTATCTCCTTGCATATTCACAACAACCTAGGCTAGAACTTGTAGATCTGGGTGTGACATCTGTTTTTATCTCAATTTTCTAATCTTCCTCTTAAGGCGTTTTGCTAACCACCATAGACTGTTATAGTCTTTGGTAATTTTCTTCTTTCTCTTCTTATCCTTGACACTTTCATGAGCCAATTTCTCAAATGCAGCATTTTTTTCTGCAAAATTATCAAACAGAGTTTTGTATCTCTCCTTGATTACTCTTTCTAAGACCTCCTATTGAGCAATCACTTCTTTTAGTTGTTTAATTTTCTGTGATTTCTTTGACCCTTTTCTCTTTGATGTTTCTGCTTCATCAGTGGGGGTAAAATTCTCACAATCCTGTGCAAATTCCATGGAGTGTTTAGGGATTTTAATGGATGGACTTTCATCTTCTTGTTCAGGCTCTGTTTCTGAGTCTGTGTATGAAAGATTCAGGATATTTGTCTTCTTTTCTATAGGCTGCTCTGAAGTGGTTTCAAAATCTAATTTTTTCTTTGACCTGTGAGATTTTATACCAGAAATCCTATCTTCTAGTGGTCCTAGAAGAGTTCTTCTCTTCCTTGAGCTTCTTTGAGGAGTTAATTGCCTTTTTACATCCCTCTTCTGCTCATTCATGGGCTGAGTTTGGGTTTCGAAGCCTTCCCAAAACAAAAAATGTTGCCAAGTCCTTCCTCTTTGTCTTAGCTCCTCCAAGATTATCAATTTGATTAGGGAAAAATGCCAAAGAGTGTTTTTCATACTTAGAGGTTTAGCTCTAATATTTTTACAGACTTTAGTTAAGCTTTTATGCAAGAAGAAAGGTAAATTTAGGAGAGTTTTCCCTGTAAAATGGTCTAAGAGCTTGAAATGGTATAGCATCAACTTGTCATACCTACCTTTTGAGGTTATGTAGAGTTGGATGCCCTTGAACAGGTCTTTCCACTCATCCTCCAAATGAGAAATTGGCATGCTTTTCTTCCATGCATCATTTCTGAATTCTTCCTTAAGATATGCTCTGAAATTGAGGTTCTTGGTTGCTATTGTTTTGAACCAAATCTGGCCTGATCTAGGTAAGATGGTCGTTGTAGCAATGGTGGATTCATAAACTATGATTTCTAAAGACCCGACACAGGCTTTATTTCCATCATATGATTTAGAAAATGCTTCAGCTGTTGTTTGGTGACAGTCGTTCTGTAACTTCTCAACATATCCCATGCAGCCTGCGTTTGAGAAGTGTTTTTGCACCTCTAGATACACCTGTAGAAAGGACAGACTGTCTAACTCTTTCCTTAACAATGAACCACTTCATCTCCTTGCCATCTGCAATTTGAACCCCAGACAATTTTGCACACAAAAACACTGTAATCTATTGTTTGAGCCGAGGTTTGGCGCTGGTGAAAACTCTCAGCATTGTCTTTCAAAAATGAAAACATATCATATGCCTGTGGATGATGTGTGTTGGGGATATGATGCATCGATTTAATGTCACCAGCCAAGTAGTACCGCTCCTTTACCTGTGATGATGGATTTTAATTCGCCATCTCCAGCGCCATTATCTCGTGAAGCATGCATTTCTGAACACGATCCGCTTTGAAATCCGATTTAGACGTGCAAAACCGAATATTCATCATTATCCTCTTTCACCAGTGCCTTATAATGATTACGTGATGTGTGTTAAGAATGTCATCTTTTGATTTTTTGAAAACGTGGAGAAAACACACGTGATCCGTGCTTTCACCAGCTAATGGCCCGTGGGGAAATGCTCCTTAACTGTTGAAAATCGCCGCTTTCACTAGCTAATCGTCAAATTTGAAACACGTGCTAGCTGTTGAAAGTCTTTTCATGAAATTTTAAAGAAAAGACCTTTATGGATCGTCTTATTTCTAAGATATGAATTAAAAACCTAAGTTTTCCCACTAGAAAAACTTAAAACAAAATTGAGAAAACTACCAATAACCATGCTATCAACCACAAAATGAAACCATAGTGACTGATTCATTTTGGGAGCTAACATTTGGCTCCAACTAGGATGGACACCTCCCCGTGAGGTGACCAAGAACCTAGCCAGACTCAGTAGCCTTTATTACAATTTAAAAAATTTGAAAAATAGTTTTGCTTAGTACCATTGGGCATGGAGTTATTCAAGTGATAGAAAAAAAGAAAATAGAACTGAAAAGAATATGTACAAGTAGAAGAGGGCTTTAATAAAAATCCTTATGAAAAATATGTCTTTAGAAAGTGCCCGTTGAAAGGGCCACCTGGTACTTCCTCGCCTGCAAGATTTTGGAGAACAAATGTATTGTTATGCTAAACCGTTGTTATGACAAAAGGACCTGTCCAGAGAGCATCAAATTTGCCGTGTTTCTCCTTCTCTTGCCTCCAACGTCATACCACTACAGGATATCGAGCTACTGGATGAGTAAATGATGTTCGCCATCAAATCTGCACTTCTGACTACTCTTCTTGAAAATCTGGAACAAATCATGATATCTCCAATCTGATAGCAGGTGTCTTCTTATTTTCGACTATCTTCAATCATTTTAATTACCACTGATTATGTGCCTGAAAATATGGTATTGATCGTCATGATGACGGTCAATCTTAATATGATCTTCACAGTTACTGCTGTTATGCATTGAAATATGAGTTTTAACAACTGAAAATCTAGAAATAAATGCACGATGACATGAAGCATCAACTCTCCCTTGTGTCTCTTTGAACATGTGTTCCTTCTAATTCTTCTCAACAAGCATCTTTCTATGTTGTCTTGTCCCCATCGAGTGTCCCATTTACTTTCATGGCATGCATCATAACTAGGTTCACGATTTCCAGTGTCGTTCCAACGATCTAAAGGGAGTCGTCTTATTTCTCCTAGACTTCTACCCATTGCATTCTCTGCCCAACGATCTGACCTACAATGATCACCCAGATCTTTGTCACCTTCTCTCCACCGGTCTCGATGAATGTTAGTGTTCTCTCTTTCTTCATCTCGCCAGTTCTCATGACGTTTGACTTCCACCAAGATAGATCGCCAAACGTCTTTCCTTTTCTCTGTATCAATGGTCTCATCCCCATTCCCATATACTTTAGCTATGAAATCAGTGTGATTGACATGTGTGGGACTGCAATTAATAGGGTGATCCCCTGTTGCTGCAATAGATGTATTCTCCCTGGGTTTTGGAAGAAGCCACTATGGGGAGAGGGGAATGGAGTTTTCAGGCCCGTGCAGATCTCTGGTCTTGAAGGACTCCATGTGATGCAGAGTATTCATAGAAAGCTCATGTTTGTTGTCTTCTTAACAACTCCAAATGTAACTGCCCATATAGTGATATCCACAGGCCTGTGTCCAGTAGTATTAAAATTTTCATATTCAAAATACAACATAGCCATTTTACACATGCCAAGAGCAATAACTATGGTAATACAATTTTGAAGCTATAATATATCTTTCCAAAAACAGACATACTGGAAAAAACCAGACGAGTCCAAGTATAAGGTAAGCCAAGGACATGAAACCATAAAATTTCATGAAGGGTGCCATCCTCCTATGCAACTAACCCATTGGACTCTTCCAGTTGGTTTTACCATTGATCAATGTACCTTTAAGCTGGGGGTCACAGAACATAAAGTAAAGGTTGTACATGCCCGTTTTTGTGATTGGGATGATTTCTGGCGTCATTGTTGCAACATCATTTTTCCCTGGAAAAAGATTGGTTTGTGCCGAGGCCAATCTTGATCATCAGAATTGTGGATAATGATTTTCCCTTTTTTACAACCATCTGCCTCAACAAGGTCATGTGCGCAACAAAGAGCAGTAGAACTAACAGAAGTGGAACCCCCAATCTTATCCCTGTCTTTTATTTCAAACACTATTGCTTCAATAAGTCCTGTATTATGCTCCATTTCTTCATGTCGAGATGCAGATTCTTTAGTCCTCTGGAAACTGATAGACTCAAATCTGATAAATGACTTGGCAACTATGGCATTTGTCTTTGATCTCATATTTGATGTTTATTCCGTTTCGAATTTGGATTCATTGAAGATAAATCCGTGTTTATCACTTTCACCAGCTTGCTTGCCTCCGAGGAGTACACCTTAAACGTTGAAAACTGAGGCTTTCACTAGCTAACATCAACTTAGCAACAGATGTTAACTGGTGAAAAGATTTTTCACAAAATTGGAAAAAAAAAATAAATCTTTTGAGGATCAATTTATTTCTAAGATAAAATCTTAAATCCTATGTTTTGATACTTCTAAAATATGGCGGGCTTATTCTTATGCCTACTCCTACATTAACAATTTGCACCACTTCTTAATCAAGTAAACTCATGCTTCCAATGAAGCCATGTAAGAAATTTATTTGCTAACAACATTCTTGATCTTGATCCCAAAGATAAAAGAATGCGTAGCCAACAGAGATGTGTTCTGAAAAAATGATAGAAACAACCTTCATCTGACAAGAGTATCTTGATCTTTATATTTCTCAATGATTCTAGAAAATCAGCAATAGGATCAATAAAATAGTAAAGGAATACCTCTTCAAGCTTATGTTCTGACTGTAATCGAAAATGATGTTGTTGGCTGTCCTCCTTGATCCCAATGATGAATGTGAACTGCTCAACCTTTGTTGGAGAAAAATGCATACTTGGTTTCTAATCTGAGCCTTTCTTTTCTTTACCTTCCTCTTCATATTTTTTGCAAACCACTTTTGTCTGCAAATCTAGAAACTCAAGGCTTCACTTAGTATTTGCTGTAGATCTGAAATTATCTCCTGCTAATATGTCAATTTTGCTCATCATTTTTCAAATTTTCAAAATGGATAATCGGATCATCATCACAATCATCTTTAAAAGATGCATTTAATACAATGTTTAAAGCATCACAATGGTTGTCATAATGTGAATCATCAATCTCTTGATAACGAAGAGTATTCTCAGTAACATCATACTCTTCATTAACATCCAAGTCTTTAGTCAATAAATGAAATTCATGATAGCATTCAGGATAGAGAAGATCATTTGGAAAATGGTCTTTACAAAACACATGAAAAGCAGCATGAAAATATTCTAAAGTATTTATACTAGCATAAGGCAAAGATCGGTACCAATCACGAGCAATTCCCTCTAATGAGAAACAGAAGAGCCGGATCCGAACATCCTCGTGCACAACTTGCAACCGATGCATGTAATCATGAAATTCCAGCAAATGTTCAGCTGGAACTTCCCATTCTTCTCCTCGAAATATGGGAAGGCTATTTTCCCATTCATCTCTACTAGGCACTGGATTAGGGAAACCAACAATCTTTGAAAAATTGCAGAACGCATACCTCTTAAATAAGATCTTGTTCATTTCATACCAGTGGAGTCGCCACCAAATTCGTCCTTCATGGAGTCACTAGATAGATGATTACAACCAAATAATGTGTCCAACCTTTGTCTATCATCAAAGATCAGATCTATGTCATCTCCCAGGGAAGCTAAGTTTCGATCTCCTCTCCCCGGCAACGGCACTAATTTGTTATCACTCCAAGAAACTCCTTAGGGTTGTAGGATAAGAATGCTTGGTAACTTAAAAATAATGTTTAGGTATGCTTGGAACAATGGGATTACTTCAATAATTAATGTAACAGACAACTCATCATACATTGAAATGAAACAGTGCTTTCAGAAAACAATGATCAGATCAAGTAATTTCAAAGGAGAGGATGAAGAACACTAATCTTGATTGCCAAATACAGCTGGGTGTAGGGATTAATACAAGATAGAAAGAAAATCCTTCACTTCAAATCTATGAGCTCAATAAAGAGATAACAATCTTTNACTTCAAATCTATGAGCTCAATAAAGAGATAACAGTCTTTATAAGCTAAGATAAACTGAAATAAAGTACAGAAAAGGAAGCATGGATATTTCTGATATTGAAAACGAAAGGAGACTGCAATTTTATTATACCATAAGAGTCTATACAGTAGCACAAAAATGTATCCCATTTTGAACCCTTGTCTCTTAGAAAATAAAGGCATTTATAGCCTCTTACAATCAGTTTTTAAGATCCTGAAAACTTGGATCTGTATCTAAAAATAGCAAATCAAATTAACTAAAACAATCGATAACAAAGACTAGTGGCTAGGCTAGCATTCAAACTGTCTTCCATATCAAAATTTGACATCTGTACTTCATCAGCTTCTGGAATCTGTTGTCTCATGAAAAAGGTAAAGGCACCTGTCTTTCTCACTGGATTTCTTCAATTATTCATAGTCGAAACTTTAGGAGACTGATTTATCATGTGGTTTTCAAAATCGCCAAGAATCTCTGATGTTGAGTATTTTCTGACTAAGTAGTTAACCCTTTAATGCTCTGGAACCTCTTTAAATCCTTTGAAAATTGCCCTGCTCCATCTTTAGCTTTCAAAAATTCTTTTTGTGCTTTCACCAGCTAACTCACTTTATGATTCGCTGGTTAGCTAGTGAAAGCCTGTCTTTAACCAGCTATACGGTCATAAATTAACCCTTTGCGTTGGTGAAAGCTCTGCCTTGGCCAAAAGGAACTTTCACCTCCAAAACTATTGTTTTATGAAAAACTCAGTGCATCTTTTCTTTATCTCCTTGCATATTCACAGTAACCTGGGCTAGCACTTGTAGATATGGGTGTGACTTCTGTTTTTGCTTCAATTTTCTAATCTTCCTCTTAAGGCATTTTGCTAACCACCATAGACTGTTATAGTCTTCAGTAATTTTCTTCTTTCTCTTCTTATCCTTGACACTTTCAGGAGCCAATTTCTCAAATGCAGCATTTGTTTCTGCGAAATTGTCAGACAGAGTTTTGTATCTCTCCTTGATTACTCTTTCTAAGACCTCCTGTTGAGCAATCACTTATTTTAGTTGTTTAATTTTCTGTGATTTCTTTGACCCTTTTCTCTTTGATGTTTCTGCTTCATCAGTGGGGGTAAAAGTCTCACAATCCTGTGTAAATTCCATGGAGTGTTCATGGATTTTAATGGCTGGACTTTCATCTTCTTGTTCAGGCTTTGTTTCTGAGTCTGTGTATGGAAGATTCAGGATATTTGTCTTCTTTTCTGTAGGCTGCTCTGAAGTGGTTTCAAAATCTAATTTTTTCTTTGACTTGTGAGATTTTATACCAGAAATGCTATCTTCTGGTGTTCCTGGAAGAGTTCTCCTCTTCCTCAAGCTACTTTGAGGAGTTAATTGCCTTTTTCCAGCCCTCTTCTGCTCATTCATGGGCTGAGTTTGGGTTTCGAAGCCTTCCCAAAACAAAAAATGTTGCCAACTCCTTCCTCTTTGTCTTAGCTCCTCCAAGATTATCAATTTGATTAGGCCAAAATGACAAAGAGTGTTTTTTATACTTAGAGTTTCATCTCTAATCTTTTTACAGACTTTAGTTAATCTTTTATGCAAGAAGAAAGGTAAATTTAGGAGAGTTTTCGCTGTAAAATGGTCTAAGATCTTGAAATGGTATAGCATCAGCTTGTCATACCTTCATTTTGAGGTTATGTAGAGTTGGATGCCCTTGAACAAGTCCTACCACTCATCCTCCAAATGAGAAATTGGCATGCTTTTCTTCCATGCATCATTTCTGAATTCTTCCTTGAGATATGCTCTGAAATTGAGGTTCTTGGTTGTTGTTGTTTTGAACCAACTCTGGCCTAATCTAGGTAAGTTGGTCACTGTAGCAATGGAGGATTCATAAACTATGATTTCTAAAGACCCAACACATGCTTTATTTCCATCGTATGATTTAGCAAATGCTTCAGCTGCTGTTTGGTGACAGTCGTTCTGTAACTTCTCAACATATCCCATGCAACCTACGTCTGAGAAGTGTTTTTGCACCTCTAGATGCGCCTATAGAAAGGACAGGATGTCTAACTCTTTCCTCAACAATGAACGACTTCGTCTCCTTTCCATCTACAATTCGAACCCCAGACAATTTTGTACACAAAAACACTGTAATCTGTTGTTTGAGCCGAGGTTTGGCGCTGGTGAAAACTCTCGGCATTGTCTTTCAAAAATGAAAACATATCATATGCCCGTGGATGATGCGTGTTGGGGATATGATGCGTTGATTTGATGTCACCAGCCGAGTATTACTGCTCCTTTACCTATGATGATGGATTTGAATTCGCTATCTCCAGCGCCATTATCTTGTGAAGCATGCATTTCTGAACACGATCCGCTTTGAAATCCGATTTAGACATGCAAAACCGAATCTTCATCATTATACACTTTCACTAGCGCCTTATAATGATTACATGACATGTGTTAAGCATGCCATCTTTTGATTTTTGAAAACGTGGAGAAAACACACATGATCCGCGCTTTCACCAGCTAACGACCCGTAGGGAAATACTCCTTAACTGTTGAAAATCACCTCTTTCACCAGCTAATCATCAACTTTGAAACACGCGTTAGATGTTGAAAGTCTTTTCATGAAATTTTAAAGAAAATACCTTTATGGATCGTCTTATTTTTAAGATATGAATTAAAAACCTAAGTTTTGCCACTAGAAAAACTTAAAACAAAATTGAGAAAACTACCAATAACCATGCTATCAACCACAAAATGAAACCATAGTGACTGATTCATTTTGGGAGCTAACAGGGCCATATACCGGTTTGGGAAACAGTCCCCCAAGCCATTACCCAAATCCCTTTCCTTTACCCCCCACCAGGTGTACAAGATTTCCAGGTAGCTACAACGCTTACCCTTCCTAATATGGTGCTAGCAATCCTAGTTTTGTATATACATCCACCTAAGATGGTCCCTCAACCATCTCTCCCTCCCAAAATAGAAGGAATCTTGATGCAGATTCCCATACTTGCCCCCATTTTCTCATCCACACCCCCACTTGTTAGCACCCCTACTACAGCCGGGGGTAGATGAGAAAAGAAGGAGCCCACTACTCCACTTCCCCCAAATGTCCAACCTCCTTGCACGCTATGTGAAAAATATGGACACCCAACCAACAAGTGCCCATCTCTCCCAGAGTTACATAATCTTATTCAACTCCCTCGATCACCACCACCATTCGTTGCTTCATCAAGTATTGCCGCCACCTCCCCAAACACAAGTAGAAAAGGACTGTGAACTAAATTCGCATGCACCATTTTTTCAAAATATGGACATTACACACACCGTTGTCAAGCATTACCTCAATTCCGACAGACACTAACAACAGTACGCCAAATATTTTAGCAAGAACCCAATCCATCTGCATCATCTGCAACCAACGTCACGGAAATCCATTATGTCACAACTTTAGTCAACGAACGTATGAGATGTCCTTTCTCTCTATGTGAATCACTTGATCATTTCACATATCAATTTCCTATGATCATTGAATTCAGGCATCGCCAACTGGACCTTATTCAAAATCTTACCCCCCCTCCTCCAGCAGAGCCAGTAAGTACCCTTACCCCATCACTTGATATGGTTTGTATCTTTTCACCAGAACCTGAGGCACTCCCCACTCTCCCATGGTTCCTTGATGATTTGTATGAGGAGTTACCCCCAAATCCCTCCATATCTCCAATTCATTTCCCCATGGAAATTCTACACCCGACTACCATTTTTAACCCACAATATCTCGATATTTGGTTTATGTCGAGCGAGGCATCGCAATCCCCTTACATCAAACCCCCTACTCTTGTTTTAGCAAATGACAATGACACAGTGACATTCACTGAGTTCACTCCTCTCGATCCTCTATATTCACGACAGTTTCACTATGACGAAGATATCCTTGAGGAGTTTACTACCCCTGATTTCCCATGGGACGCACTCCACCACAGAGCGCTCTTTCTTTCATAGGAAGCCTTCATGCCTCCTAACTAGCACACCATATATGCAGTCAAAACCAAAATTTTTCTCCCATCAGGGCATATAGATTGGCTCAAGAACCCTATCCCTTCCTCCGACGCTTTCGAAGAAGGCAATATGGCCAATATTTCCCCAACCATCAAAATAGATATTTCCATCAAATCTAGAATTATAGAGGAAATAACCATTGGCACTACCTGCTTTCTTGAAGAAGTCACCTCCTACAAATCCCTCTTACAGAAATACCGAGACATTTTCACCTGGTCATACACAAATATTTCTGACCTTGATCCCTTTATTGTCGAACATCGCATAGACACCTAGCCTGATATCACACCTGTTCATCAAAAATAACGACCGCTACACTCATCCAAAGGAGCGGCCATCAAAGCTGAGATTGACAAATTACGTGCTCCATGGTTCATATACCCCATCGCCTATACGTCATGGGTCTCCAACCTTGTTCCTGTTAACAAAAAATAGGGCACTATCTATGTCTGTATGGACTTTCACAACCTCAATCATGCTTGTCCAAAAGAAAATTTTCCAACGCCCTTCGTCGACCAAATTATCGATGATTGCGTGGGTCATGAGGCTTTGTCCTTCATGGATGGTTTCACTGGATACAACCAAATCCAAATTCATCCAGTCGATCAGTACAAAACCACATTCACTACCCCTTGGGGCGCTTTTGCATATCGTGTCATGCCATTTGGCCTCAAGAATGCCAACGCCACTTTTCAATGGGCCATGAACTACATCTTTCATGATCTGGCTCATATCATTCTCGCATACTTGGATGACCTCATAGCTTGATCCAATAAGCGCACTTATCATCTCGATGATTTACAAATCATCTTCCAAAGGTGTCATCAGTACAACATCCACTTGAATCCCCTCAAATGTGTATTCTACATCACTGTTGGGCACCTCCTTGGGTTTATCGTGTCCCAATGTGGCATTACCATCAACCCCCTCAAAGTCCAAGCCATCACAAAAATTCCACCACCACAAAATTTATGCCAACTGCAGAGCCTACAAGGAAAAGCTAACCTTTTATGGTGCTTTGTCCCAGATTACGATGCTCATGCACATGGCTTCCTTAGATTACTCCATCACGACATCCCATTCCAATGGGATGAACATGCCCAAACTGCTTTTTATGATCTTAAAGAGGCCCTCTCCAATTCCCTATTGATTAGTCCACCGGACTATAACCATGACTACATCCTCTACATATTGGCCTCAGCCGCCTCAGTATCAGGTGTTCTGGTCCAAATAGAGGATGACAATCGTGAGCCTGTCATTTACTACATTAGTAAAAACCTTTTAGGGACACCCTTGAAATACAATCATGAAGAGAAGCTATCCCTTGCAGTTGTCCTCGCAGTCCAGAAGCTGCGCCATTACATTCTGCTTCGAACTACCAAAGTCATAGCAGATTCCAACCCCATGCAATATTTTCTTAATCATCGGCAAATTAACAGTAAATTTGCTTGATGTATCGTCATCCTTCAAGAGTACGACCTCGAATTCTCAACACCCAAGATCAATAAAGCTCTCATCCTTGTCGAACTTATCATGAAATTTCCCTCAGATACTACCAGTTCCCCCGTCAATACCAACTTCCCTGACAAACATATTTTTTTCATCCCCTTGGATGATCCTTGGTATGAAAATATTCTCATCTACCTTTGAATCCAAAAATTTGGAAACCACCTCTCCAGAGATGATCGTCGATGGCTTCGTCACCAAGCCCCACATTACCTACTCATCAGAAATGTTTTATATCAGCGAGGAGTTTACACTGTACTCCGTTGATGCTTGACCATCGATGAAGTCGATCGAGTCTTGAACGATTTCCACAGTGGCGCATGTGGGGGCCACCTCTCAGGGATGTCCACTGCCAAGAAAATCATTCACGCTGATTACATTTGGCCTACCTTGTTTCATGATTGTATCCACACTATGAAGCGATGTGACAAATGTCATCTTTTCACCAATAAATCACGAGCACCACTTGCTCTTCTACACCCAATCATCACCTCTGACCCCTTCTGCAAATGGGGCATAGATTTCATGACTTGCAACCCTCAATCCAACAATGGACATAAATACATCATCATGGTAGTCGATTACTTCACCAAGTGGGCAGAATCCGAGCCTACCTTCAACAACACCGCTAAGACCGCGACCCATTTTTCTTTAACCAGGTCATTTCCCGCTTTGGAGTACCACTACAACTAGTCTGTGATCATGTTAAACATTTCGAGAATGAGATTTTTGTCGAACTTTCATCCAGGTTAGGTTTCTCCCACAAGTTTGCCTCCCCTTACTACCCTTAGTCAAATGACCAGGTCAAAGCAGTCAACAAGGTGCTCAAAACCATGTTGCAACACATGGTTGACAAACATAAGACCAATTGGCATCATATGTTATTTTCCATGCTATGGGATTATCGCACGATAGTCAAAACTGCCACTAGTTTCACACCTTTTCATCTAGTCCATGGGGTGGAAGCCACTCTTCCCATCGAGTGTGAAATTCCCACCTTACGCACTACTATTGAGCTACTACCAGACACTTCTCCACTGAAGAAACATTTGTTGAGCTTAGAGTCCCTAGATGAGGATCATCGATCTTCATTACAACACAATGAGGCAGCCAAAAAATGATCAAAGGCCACCTTTGATCGCCATGTCAACCTTCACTCATTCAATGAAGGTGACCTCGTCCTCGCTTACGATGTCGCTCACGATATCCTCGGCCATGGAAAATTTGAGTCACTATGGAATGGACCTTGTATCATCCAACATTGCCTCACTAAAGGCGTGTACATTCTAGCCCCCCCTGAAGGCCACCCTCTCAAAGAACCCTTCAACGGGTTGTACTTGAATAAATTTTACGCCTGAGCGTAGCCATTCTACACTAGGATTTTTCTTTTTGTACATTTGTTTTAGATTTTTTAATATTCTTTCATCCATACCTCACATATAATATATCACTCGTGTTATTGACAGATTCCACCCCCATTGGCCTACCACATCGGTTACACCGACAGAGCTAGCTATTGCACACAATATCTCGCTTCGACTGCTTGGGCCCTCTATTCACCTTCACATGAACTACTCCACTCCAATGGCATATGTTTAGTCTCAACCACCAACAATCATGCAGAATACACTGCCATAATTGGTCTCCTCATTGAGGCCATCCATGGCCATATTTGTCACCTTAGCATTTTACTTGATTCCCAACTGGTCATCCTCTAGCTCAATAATGTGTACCACGTTCATGATCCTTTTCTCTTCCACAAATACCTACAAGTTAGACTTTTATCTCGACATTTTGATTCCATTACATTCACACATATTCCAATAAAATTTAATCAAACAATAGATAACATGGCTAACCTAGTATTGGATTGGCATTTATCACATCAGGTTACCAGTACACATCCATCAAACATCAATAATCTATCACAACACATAAATTAGACATCATCAAATAAAACACAAAACACATGTAAACATCACCAAGATCCCAAAATGTATATCCATCTATATATATATCGGTCAAAAGTAATATAAAAATGTTTACAAAAAATATAGATATCATACATATACAACATTCGTAGGTCAGTGAACCACCTTACCCCTATAGATACAAAACTGGTGCCACTACACCAAGTAGGCTCGTAGGTCCATATAAATACAACAAAACATCTAAATACATACAGAGACACTCATGGTGCCTCTAGAGAACCACCACCTAGCCCTCGCTCAGGAGGTGGTGCCCCACCCACTATCGGTCCCTCCGGACCTATAGGTAACTACCCTGTCATAGAATCACCTGCTACTGCTGCTCTCCGGACCATGGTCCACCATACCAATAGAACCCCCACACACTTCTCTAGGACACCCTCATCCTGGATCCACGACCACATGCCCTCGAGCACTCCCTATAGCACTGCCTCCAAGCGGTGGTGAATATCCTCAAACTCTCCCCCGGCCACGGCCGGAGGAGCATGTGATGGCCTTGCACGAGGTTTGTCAAAACAACGTCTCCTAGCCACTCTCTCTTCATCAATAGGCCTCACCCCAACATCATCCCGGCGTCATCTCTCTCTAGCCCGAAACTCTCCCCACGGAGGTCTCACCGACCCCTGATGAGCCAATGCTCTAACCAACTCCACCTCACGTTCGCGAGGCCCCACATATGCACATACAACAAACAAATTATAGCATCAACATCCACCCATACATAACAATATACATGCTATACTATCTACAAAATAACAAAATCACACCATACCTCTGTGATCGAACACCTCCCCTAGAGGTAACACCATCTCTGGGTCATCCCAAAAGTCCACCCCGAAGTATGGATACCACAGTATAATCTGTGGCATCTGACGCCACACCTGTGCAGCCTCAGCCATGAAATAGTGGCCACCCTCCCCACCACCGTGGTGAGTCAAAATCATCGACCACCACCGCAGTCGTGGCTCGTGCACACCAGGTGCACCCACCAATACTCTCGGGCACAACATAGGTACCCTCTCCAGAAAACATGCCACCACGACCAACCCAAAGGAAAACTCCCCTGAGTCTGTATCTCAACACCTGTTTAGCTTCCTTACCATCTTGGCATGCAGCATCAAGCCCCAGGAAAAATGCTCTTCTGCCAGCGCTCTCTCCATAATGCTTAGCTAACCACCACTGATCCGCTAATTCATGAGGGACCCATACACCCTCACAACCATCATTGCCACACACTGATGAACTAGAGCATCCATCACCCCAATACTGACCATGGAACCTGACATAAAGTTCTCCCTCGTACTATACCTCTGACCTAGGACAACCAACTACCCATCCGCAAGTACTACAGGCTCCGCTGGTAAGGGAGTTCCCCAAAAAGGGAGCCCCATCAAGAAATATATATCCTCCACCACAATGAAGGTCAACTTCTCACCCTGCACCATAAAACAATGCAGATCTAGACTCCACATCGAAATCAAGAACTACAGGAGGAACTCCTAGGCCCGTATCAGAGGGCACTCCTCATCCATCATGGCCTACAACAACTGGGACCAATCTCTCTCTCTCTCCAATGAATCGAAATCATCCAAATAATCACCTGCATCCACATATATAGTACTTGATCAGCCATCTCAAACATACAAATATCAAAATCTCCAAAAAATATCAATTTTTACACCATTCATCTTTGCCTTCAAGGCGCGGCTATTCTCCCCACAGGCATGCACACATGCACACTTGTTCATACCTCAGTCATGCGCTCATGCATGACTGATTGACCACACAGAGGTGCATTCATGTGCCCCTATCGCTCACATAGGCATGCCTCAAAGCACGCATGTTCACTACACAGCGGCGCACACATGCACAACTGTCAGATTTACAGGCATGCATACCATCGTGTCTGTTATCCCCATGACAATGCTTCCATGCGCAGGTTCCCGAATTATAGGTGCACACTCGTGTACACAACTTTCTCGATCACCTGTGCACTAGGGGTGCCACACCTACAAAAAACCATGTACCGCCCTCTGTACAAGCCCTTCCCAAAAATAGAAACCCTAATTCTATGCAGGATGATATGATAACTAACCTGAATCTCGCTAATCCTGAATCGACTGCCTTGATCTTCCGAAATCTCCAAAACTCCTCTAAAATCGCTTGTCCAGTCAATAATAAAACAGGTACAAATGAGGTGGCATTGTGGGACCTATAGCTATTTATAGTCCATCCTTTCAAAACTTCCAGACTCAATTCCAAGAGCTCCTGGAGTCCATTTTTCGATTTTTCTTCAGCGACGGGATCAACACCCCATCATCGACCTCCTGACATTCCTCAGGCCACTTTTCATTCTTAGCCCCCGAGGGCCATTTTTCTCATATTCAGCTCAGAGATGCATGCTGACATTATTAAATAATCACTAGATGGTCTTTCTCTTTAGATATTGTTCATGCCGGGTATTTTTTTTTCATGTGTGCAGGTACTTGATCATTCCAAATCAGCAGTATCCTTACAGGTATATTATCGACACTAGCATGTAGTACTTCCCTCTAAATATCAAGATGCATTTCCCAGTCACATCCTCCGATTTTTACCTCTAGGATCCTCCTATCCAGCTTTGCAGTGCCGTCCCCTCCACTACATTTCGATACTGTCACCCAGTAGCACTCTCACCCACATGAGTTGTCCCATTCATCATTCCCCCCAGACACTTTGACACTCCTATTGTTCTCACCATTTAGGGATGGGAGTCCCAATAGTCTTAAATCATGTCATGAATCAGTCACATACTCCTTCTCCTCTTTTCTCTATCCTACCCAACGAAATCCCAGGGAACTTTCTCACGGTTTTATTTTGACTGCATTCCTGCAGCATCATTTTCCATCCATTTCATCCACCATCAGTTTTCCCCTCTGCAGATTTCCCTTCATACATTTCCCTAATATAGAAACCCACCTATGGGGCCCCAACCCTCCACTTGTTTTCCAACCAACTTGCTCCATCCTCAGGCCAAGCCATATTACACTGGGGCACCCATTTTTGTATCTGCATTATTATACCAACTTATTTTTTAATTCTTTTTGTAATTAAGCCATTGTTTCCATCATTTAACATAGCATTTTGTCGTCACCTTCGACGACCTTCTTCCTTTTTGGAAAACACAACCCATGTCGCCCTTGGTTGGGGCATTCCTTATCACCTACTCCTATTGACATCATTAATAAACTCCAAGTATCTCATAGGCCACCTACTTCTGCTCTCTAAGTTTGTTCACTTTGTCCTGCCTCTAGCACAACCTATCCCACATCTAGTTGTCCCCCTGGCACTCGACCTAGTTGTACGATTCTTCCACTTATACTTTGCATATATCTCCAACCAAGGGCAGTCTCAAGTCTCCACACATCTTGACTTTGTCCATGTACCTCCTCAATTCCTGATCTCACCCAGTGGATTTCACGAAGCCCTTTTCTTCTTGGAGTCACGTCTCCCTTTTTTTTGACATCAGGACAATTTCTAGAAGGGCGACAATATCTTGACTCTCATTACCTTTACAATGAGGATTCTCAGACGGCATAGGGAGAACCATCATTTCTCTCTACTATCATTGACCCCCATAACATTCGACTTCAACACTTTCTCATGTTAATGATGGGTCTTACTTTGTTACTATTGCATTTGTTTTTGTATTTTCCAAAGACCTCTGAAATTTGTTGGGCTATCAATGCCCACAGAATCCTTGATACTTCCAACAGGTGTCATTGGCTACTTTTCAGAGTATTTTTCCTCATCAAAATTGTCCTCTACTCTTATCAACACACCCCTGAGGGCATTGCAGTCATCTTCACCACCACACCACTTCAGTTACTGTCTTACACATTTTTTTGAGTTACATGATAGGAGCATGGGGCATGCCTGCCTTGTTTGTACACAATTTATTTTTCACACCTGGCAAAAGGTTGGGTCCTATAGGTTCCCCTCCCCCTCCAACAGGTCACTCTTGATACTCTCACTATCTCTCTTTCTTACAATGGTACTCTCAGTAGAATAAACATTGATGAATTTTGGCTATACGTATGCTCCTAACCTCATCCATCAGGGGGCATATATTATCACTGAAATTTTGTCTGCTAATGGTTACAAGAATCCAGCATCTTCAAATAGCTACTAGTTCACCCATGGACCAAAAATGACCAAAAAATCATTTCCAAAAGGTTAAAAACTATACAACCAGTTATAAAATCCACATGCTATAAGGATATACAGGCAGTGTGCGCACAACTCAGAGTGACGCATTTATGATGTTGGTTGACCTCCCACTCACTTCTGATTCAGCTTCCAAGTTGATTTGACATCCAAATCTTGGTTGAATCCAGCTGGGTGGTTGGTCAAACACCTAAAGGTGCCCTAAATGGCCCCTTGTTCACACTAAAAGTTGGTTGAATAATGACTCAAATTTATGCTATAAAAGGAAGCCATGGGTGCACTACATTTTCAAGGAATTCATTTGTATTGTTATGTTGTTGATATTCTCTTGGAGGATCCTCTTTCCTCATCAAGAGTATGTTAGCACCATTACACTTACCCATTCATATCACCTCTTGAGTGAATGTGTTTTGGATTATCTTGACCATTTCATTCTAGTTCCTCATTTTGTAAGAAGAACTCAAAATTTGGGGGTCCAAGAGCCCTCCCTTGGAGGAAGAAGGGACCCAAAGTCTCCCTTTCTCTTTGGTGATTTCTTTTCACTATTACAATCCTTTCAATTGGTGACATGCGTATTATTTTTTTCTTGTTCTTATGTCCTTATGCATGTTGGACAACTGAGAGGGGGGGGTGAATCAGTTGTTACCATGCTTAAACAATTATGCTTCTTTTAAATTCTTTACAAGGCACTCAATGATAATCACAATAATGAAAGGAAACAAGGAATGGCAGATTTATCATTAGTCACATACATGAGATACACAGAGACAGATATTTCTCGAGGAAACCCATAAAGGGTAAAAACCTCTTCTTCTTTTTATGATAAGTATTATTTACATTCTTTATATTATCATACATATGAGCACCAACTCATTGTGAGGTTACAACCTCTATTTTTGCAAGATGCAACTTGCTGAGAGCACCAACTCTTTGTTTTCTCTAGCACCCACTAGAAGGAAGCACCAACTCCCTGGTTTCTCTGCCACCAACTAGAAGGAAGCACTAACTCCCTGTTTTCTCTAGCACCCACTAGAAGGAAGCACCAACTCCCTGGTTTCTCTACCACCAACTAGAAGGAAGCACCAACTCCCTGGTTTCTCTACCACCCACTAGAAGGAAGCACCAACTCCCTGGTTTCTCTAGCACCAACTAGAAGGAAGCAATAACTCCCTGTGTTCAAGCACCCACTAGAACCTCTGAGGACTCCAGTTCTCCCTAGCACCTCCCTACCACCCTGATTTATCAAAATGTGTTGCTGAAACTTATTATAGTGATATAACGTTCAACAACAACTTACGAGCGTCATCACTGTTCTGCAAGATTTCACTGCTCTGTCTGCCTCACTGTCTTCCTGCACACATACATTGCACTTTCTGTTCTTCTGCCTTTTGTGCTCTGTGCACCATTCCCCTTCAGTGCACCATTTTTCTTCTGTGCATTCCAGCTGCTGCACTCCACCTCTTTCTTTCACACATCACTCACAACAAAAACAACTCTAATCTCTTCTTTTCTCCACATTCTTATACTCCTTGTGCATCTTGTGCATACTCTGTATGCAATGGTTCTACCTACTCTGCATGTCGAGTGCTTTGCCTCCTCATCGTGGAAACTCTTCATCTCCTCTATATGTTAATCCTATCTGTCCATCATCACTGGGTGTCATGATCAAATTTCTTCACATCACCAACAATTGAGATTCTTCATCTTCTGTTGCGGTCGACCTCAGCCTCTCTGTCGCAGTTAACGGCTCAAATGCTCTTCCATCTTTCAATAGCCTCCACGAACAGTCTTTTTTCCTACTGGAAGATCCTTGTGACCCTTCAGTTCCTCTGGAAATCACACAGAAGTCTCTTTGATTCCTCTGGCAGAAACCATCAGTGGTTTCTAGCAGTTACACTGACAAGTGCAACAGTAGCCCTTCGATATTCTTTAGTTTTGTCTGCACCGTTGGATTAACTTCTCTAAATCTTGCGTTTATTTCGGCATTTCGCTCTTCAGCATTTCGGGATCACCATGGTAGAGGATTTTAGTACTCTCCAATTCTTGACCCCCGAAACTCTGAAAAGGAGCTTGTCTTCACTAAGTCCTTCCCCCATCTTCTGTCAATGTGACCAATGGCTGTGACCATAGCCTTAGTCGAAACTGCTTTTTGCAATTTTGCGTTTCGGAATTTTGGTATTTCGACACTCTTGGTGGTGAAGTGTTTTGACACTTCAACTCCCGTTTTCTGAAACTCTGAAATGGAGTCAGATCAACAGTCTGGTACTCCAACATTTCTCATTTTGGCAAATTGACATTTTGGTATTCCTGTGGTGAAATACCTTAACATCTCCAACTCCCGGTATCTAAACCTCCGGTATGTAGTCTATGACATTTCACGACTTCCGGTTTCATGATTTCGGGACTCCTGTGATGAAGAGTCTTCACTCTTGACTCCTCCTACTCCCAGTATCTGAAAATCTGGTATGAAGTCTTTATTATTTCATGACTTTGGGTTTCGTGACTTCAGAACTCTTTATGATGAGAGTCTTTGTTATTTCCATCTCCCAGTATACAAAATCCTAGTATCCAATACTTCGAAATGGAGTCGGATCAACGGTTCACGATATCCTTGAACCAACGGCTCAGATCATTTCACAATTTCAGGACTCATATTGATGAGAGACTCTGACATCTCCATCTCACGGTAACCGAAATCCCGGTATTCAATACTTCGAGTGGTGCGCCTATTTCAGTTTTTCAAGATTTTGCATTTCGACACTTCAGGACTCCTGATGACAAGAGTCTGTGACATCTCTATCTCCCAGTATCTGAAACTCTAGTAGCCAATACTACGAGCCATGCACCTATTTCGTGATTTCGAGGTTTTGGAACTTCTGGACTCCTGATGACGTGAGTCTAAACTTTTGACTTCTCCATCTCTCGGTAACCAAAACTTTGATATGGAGTCTTTGTTGAGGTGCCTGTTTTGGAGTTTTCAGGTTTTCTCATTTCACCTTGCTCATTAAAGAGCATGTAGGTTCACCTGGATCCAACGTTGGTCGGACCTCGGGCTCATATCTGACGTTCATCGGGAAATCTCAATGAGATCCATCACTGCAAACTATGATCTTGTCGAGCTTGCTCTGCAATGTCTTCCTAAAATACTTTTGGTGCCCGCCTGGCATAACCTTCCTGTACTCAAGCCATCATTTCTGTTGTACTTTCCATCAATGAAAAGCATACACTGCCTGTAAAACATGCCAACAATCTCCCCCTTTGGCATTGATGGAAACAAGGGCACCCAGACCTGTTCTTTTCTCCCCCTTTGACATCAATGTCAAAGAAAACATGCTCCCCCTGAGCTGTTGCAGTAAATTTAGGAGGTATCAGATATGAAACCAATACAAGACCCCCCCTTACAGGATGGACTCTCTTAGGTGTGAGATAGAATGACATCCAGCTTCTGTCGGAGATATTAAAATGGTGTCTTGGCTAGGGGTTTAGTAAAGATGTATGCAATTTGTTCTGTGGTTGGAATGTAATGGACCTGAACAATCTGATTGGTGACCTTCTCTCTCAGAAAATGATATTTTATGGGAATATGCTTGGTCTTGGAGTGGAATATAGGATTCTTAGACACACTGATGGCACTTGTGTTATCACAATGAATTGGGATCGATGCAGCGTATTTTACTTCCAAGTCTACAAGTGTCTGAATCATCCATAATACCTGAGTGCAACAGGTAGCAGCAGCAATATACTCTGCCTCTGTAGTTGATAAAGAAATGGAACCCTACCTTTTACTAAGCCATGCTACTAAAGAGTCACCCAGGAAGAATGCCCCTCCACTGGTGCTTTTTCTCTCATCCACACAGTTTGCCCAATCTGCATATGAATAAGAGGTTAATTGAAAATTATGATTTTTGGGATACCACAGACCAAAAGTCATTGTTTCTTTCAAATACCTGAAAATCCTTTTGACATCTTGCAAATGACTCTATTTAGGTGTAGCCTGATATCTTCCTACCATTCCTACAGCATGCATTATGTCTGGGAGAGATGTTGTGATGTACAGCAGGCTTCCTATCATTGATCTATATGAGTTTTGATCAACATTAGGTGAGTCATCATCCTTGCTTAATTTACATCCAGAAACCATAGGTGTACCCATAGGTTTAGAATCTTCCATTTGAAACCTTTTCAGCATTTCTCTTAGATATTTTTCTTGAGAAATGAACATCCCTTTAGACCTCTGAGTAATTTGCAGACCAAGAAAAAATGACAGTTCTCCTATCATAGACATTTCAAAATCAGACTCCATGGTAGAAGCAAACCATTGTACCAATGAATCCTTATTATATTCAAAGATGATGTCATCTACATAGACCAATACGATGAGTAGATCATTATCCTCTATTTTAATTTACAGATTGTTGTCAACTGTTCCTCTCTTGAACCCTTGTTCTTTGAGATACGTATCCATTCTGTGATACTAGGCTCGTGGGGCTTGTTTTAAACCATATCAATATCTCTTTAGCTTGCATACTAATTCAGGGTTATCAGATAGTTCGAAACTCTCTGGTTGTTCCATATAGACTTATTCACTTAAATATCCATTTAGAAAAGTGGACTTGACATCCATTTGATAGACTTTAAAGCTTTTATGACAATCATAGGCAAGAAACATTCTGATAGCTTCTAATCTTGCTATGGGCACAAATGTTTCATCAAAATCTAGTCCTTCTATCTGAGCATATCCTTTACAGACCAGCCTTGCTTTGTTCCTGACAACTTGTCCCTGCTCATTCAATTTATTCTTAAAGATCCATTTGGAGCCAAAGACATTTTTACCTTCAAGCCTATGAACCATCTCCCACGTGTTGTTTTTCTCAATCTGATCAAGTTCATCATTCATTGCTTTAATCCAGTGGTCATCTTTGCTGGCTTCATTAAAATTCTTGGGTTCCAGCATGGATATGAAAGCTATATGAGATTGTTCGGTGTTTTTGACTAGCTTTCTCCTGGTTTGTACACCTTTGTCTTTTTCTCCAATTATCTGACTTGCACGATGATTCTTTTGAATGATTCTAGAGTAGGAATTTGAGGTTGACTATTGATTTGAGTTTGTTTGAGTGTCTGAGTCTTCATCTGATTCAGAGTCTTCGGTTTCTGATTCTTGGACCTATTCATCTTCAGCTTTAGCTGTGTCTTCTGTATAAGAATCATTACTATACATCTCTCTTGCTAGGATTCCTTCATCAACTTTTACATCAATACAGTCAACCATTTTATGTAGCATCTTATTATAGCACGTATATCCTTTACAATTTTTAGCATACCCTAAGAAGATACCTTCATCAGCCCTATCATCATATTTTCCAAGGTTCTCATCATTATTCTTTATGTAGCATTTACTCCCAAAGACTTTGAAGTGTTTAATTGAAGCAGGTCTCAAAAACCACAGTTCATAAGGTGTCTTGTCACTTTGTGGTCTGAGGTGAGATTTATTAAGAACATGAACTACTGTGTATATTTCTTCTACCCAGTAGGTTTGACCATTGTTCTTCTCACCTGGCCATTTCCTACACTATTTTGTTTTTCCTCTCAACAACTCCATTTTGTTGTGGAGTTCTTGGGATTGTGTATTCTCTCTTGATCCCATGCTCATCACATAATTCTTTGAAGTCTCTTGACATAAACTATCCTCCTCGGTTTGATCTTAGTGCATTTAATCTCTTACCTGTTTGAGTCTCAGTTAAATCTTTAAATATTTTAAACTTCTCAAATTCTTCAACTTTTTCCTTGAGAAAGGAAACCCAAGTAAGTCTGGAGTAATCATCGATAATCAGAATGAAGTAGTTTTCTTTACCTATGCCTTCCTATCTTGATGGTCCACATAAATCCATATGAACTAATTGGAGTGTTTTCTCTGTTGAAGTAAAGCTCTTAGACTTAAACTATGTCTTGTTTTGCTTCCCTACAGGGCAGGGTTTACACATTGAATATTGGGGCTTTGATATTCTAAGAAGATCTTTTACTGCCTTGAGATTTTTGAGTTTGATTAAGTGGTCAAAGTTTATATGTCGAAGTCTCCTATGCCATAACCATCTTTCATCATGTTTTCTTAGATGACATTCTTCTCTATTTTCTTTCAGTACATATACATTATTTTCTGTCCTTGTGCCTTTGGCCACCACTTGTCCTGAGGTTACATACTTTATCTTGCAGTCCTTGGATGTGAACACCACTTCACATCCTCTGTCACACATTTGAATTACATTGAGTAGATTATGTTTCAACCCATCTACAAGTAGAACATCTTGGGATTTTCCTTTTCCATTACTTAAGATCACCATCCCTTTACCCTTTATTTTCCCTGGAGAATCATTTCCAAAGGTTGTGTTTCCTTATTTGCTTTCACTTAGAGATAGAAAATTGCCTTTGTCTCCCATCATATGTTTGGAGCATCCACTATATATATACCAAGGGTTCATTTTTCTTTGAGCGGACAATACTAATCCACATTTGTCACTTTCTTTCTTCTTCCAAAACTTGACATTTTTAGCAAGGGATTTCGAATCTAGTTCATAGTTCCTTAAATGACAGTCAATAGATTTATGTCCAAAGTTATGATAGATGTAGCATTCAATATCATTTTTCAATAGGTCAAACTTATTGTTGCGGTGTTGTATACTTATTGACTGTTGATTATTTCTTGACCTCCTTAGTTGCATGTCCCTAGACTCAATTTGGCACTTTGCAGTCTGTGAAGGTTTGTTACTTGGTTGTATCAATCTTTGTTGTGGGAAGTATTTATTCCTTTGAAATATTAATTGCTCATGTCTAAGTCTTAAGGAACAATTTACAACTTTGTGACCAAAATTATAATAGAAGAAGCAATAACCATAGAAAAATTCTTTGTACCTAGAAAGTGGTTGTCTTCTTTGAGAAAATTGATTTCTTCCATGCTAATGACGTCTTTCAGCAGAAAGCACATTGTTTTTTTGTTCTACATATTCAGTCCTGGCACCTTTTTCTTTACTCATCCTGGGTGGCTGATTGTCTTCCTTTGTTTCTGCAGGTTTGTTGTTGTCATTGGTTGTACTTTTGACAAACTTGATGGGATCTTCATTTCTTGGCTTACCACTGCTTGATCCCTATTCATAACCCAAACCAGTTTTCAGCTTTGGATTCCTTTATTGATTCAGAATGGTGGCTAATCCTTTTGAGGCTTTGATACTTGACATATTATGATTGAACAAGGCTTGAAACTTCTCCATCTCTTTCCTAGTTTTCACTACTTCTTGTTCTAATGCTTCACATCTTGCCTTCTTTTTTGATAACTGTCGTTTTAGAATATCTTTGATTTTCTTTGCCTCCTCTAATTCCACTTTTAATAGAACAAGGTCCTCATCAGGTCCTTTACTATCTTTCTCGAACTGTATCAGCAATTGTCTTTACTTTCTATTCTTAATTCTTAGTCTGTCAATCTCTTCCAGTGCATTGATCAGTTCTCCTTCCATGTCAACCACAACTTCTTCTTCATTAACATCACTTCCTATGTTTTTATTATCATAATTTTGTTTAGCCATGAGCATGAAGTAATTTAATTTATCTTCAATAGAGGAGTTGTTGTATTCATCATCTGAAGGATCATCATCATTGTTTACGCAGAGAATTTTCTTCTTAAAGTTATTCTCTTTAAAGAAATTTATGTGTTTATGCTTCTCCTCATCATCATATGTCTGATCCTTTCTTTTGTGGGGACATTTATTTTC